>PVJA010033386.1:0-23358 GCA_004027025.1 Myocastor coypus | reverse complement strand
CTCTCTGAAAAGGTATATCTAAGCATAGGTGAAGAAATTACTTAAGTCTAAATGATGAGTAGTTACGTAGACCATATGACTTTTTAACACCACCCCGAATGAGTTAGTTTCTTGTCCTAGTGAAAAGTTAAGCATGCATGTTTTCTACGAACCCCATGAAGCTCTCTTAAAAAGTCAGTAAGCGTACCGAAAGGGGCACGAACCCACAAGTACAGCAAAGGAGATGACGGCAGGGGGAGCAGCACAGTACTGGTGGCTGATGTGGAGAAATGAGAACTCACCTGCCCAGACATGGAAGCCTGCACTCAGACTGGGCAAAGCAACTGGAGCCTATGAGAGAAATGATCAGGGAGCATCGACTGTGTGCAGCGTCTTTGGGGAAGGTGGGAGTCAAACCACAAGCTACCCTCAGATCATCAAGACAAATGGCTGTGTGTGTGTGTGTGTGTGTGTGTGTATACAGCTGTTGCTCTGTCTGTCTGCCTGTCTGTCCGTATGTATGTCTGCATCTTTTGAGAGTATTTGGAAAGATGAAGAGAGAGAATCCAGGTAGAAATATCTATAACAGATTCTGTCCACTACAGACTACAAAGCAAGTGATGATTACTTGTGAAACCCAGCAGACTATTTGAAATTTTCTCAGTGAATTGAGGACCAGTACACTAAAAAGTAAGAAGTTCAGAATATATATTAAGACAATATACAGAAGAATAGTCAATTGTTCAACAGAAGAAAATTAAATCTTACCCTGAAGGAAATGTCTGTCAGTGTGTCACATTTAAAGTTGTCCCACAAAGCCAGGCATAGTGGCACATGCTTGTAATCCCAGCACTTGGGAGGCTGAGGCAGGAGGATCAGTGAGTTTGAGACCAGCCTGGGCTACAAAAGTGAGCTCAAGGCCAGCCTGAACCGCATAGAGAGACCCTGTCTCAAAAAGACAAAAAAAAAAAAAAAAAAAAAAAAGTTGTCTCACAGATAAGTGTGCCAGACTCATACCACATTCAGTGGTGATTTTCTGTAACTGTTTCCTCCACACAATGCTTTATTACAGAATTTTCAATTACTGTTTATCAGTTACACTTTCTCTTCCTGGGCAGGCGCTTATCCTACTGAGCTGTCTCCCTGCCCTACTTTGTCTTTCTAAAAAATCATTCATTTAATCATGAATTAGATATAGTTTCATTTACCATTTTACACTTACATTTTTCTCTACAGCATTACCCACTCACACTTCTGCTTATTTTTATGGCCACTGTCTCTGTTCTTCATAACTAACTTTGTTCCCTCCATGTCCCAGTTACTCTTCTCTCTTTGCTGGGACAAAACACCTGACAGCCAAGGTGAAGGAAGGAAAGTTTATTTAGCCCAGAGCTTGTGGAGGTTTCAGTCCACACAAGAGAAGGCACTGGATAGACAGGTCAGACTTCAGGGCAGATGTGCACAGAATGAATATAGAGAAGTATCTGATGACATTTTTTTTTTTTTTGGTCTGGCTTAGGTTGCCTTACTGAGGATCGAACTGCCATCCCCTCTGCCTGGCTGGGATTGCCCACTCAGGCACTTAATCCACTGAGTTAACTTGAAAACCTCCAAACTGAGGATCTTCTTGGGAGTTGAGTGGCTTTTTGTTGGCTGGAAGTGATGGAGGGTTTTGTCCAGGCTCACAAAGGAAGTTCAGAGTATTTTCATAGGAAGTGGGGGAGAGGACAGCATATTAGGATGGGAAGAAAGAAGAAAATGGCTCATATTCTAATTCAGTACAATTCCTATGTGAAATAAAAAGAAAGCACGTCAGAAAGCACTGAGTCGAGAGAATCCAAGGCTTGGTTCACGTAGTTGTCTGAATGGGGTGAGCAATAAAACTAGAGCAGAGCAGAGAGTATGCTACAAGGAGAGAGTTCATTCTTCAGTGTAGTTACTCCATAGCTCCTTCTAAGAACTTGAAGTGAGATGGCCAGGGGCCAGGGAGAGATCCTGCTTGTGTAACAAGATGAATTCTCCTGAGTGCAAGACACTGACTGCAAGGTGCACAGCAACTCTAGTTCTAGCTACTGAGCATGGTCCCCTGCACTTCGCAGCCTTCCGGCACAGACAGCTCACAGGGCAGTCTGCATGGTGCTCCCAGCATGCTCCCTGGGCACCTGCACCAGTGCCCAGACCTCAACCTGAGTCTGTCTATTGGTGCAGGAGGTAGAGCAAGGGCATTGTTTTCTATGTTGTGTATGATATCACTAGCGAGCTGGTATTTATAGCAGGCACAACTGAACGTGCCTGTGTAGACTCAAGGTAGCCTCACTCACGTATAAAGTTATTGTTTTCCAAGTGTTCTAATTGTTATTGGTACCTGTGTTCAATACATAGTGATTACTTTCTCCGTGGAGCACTGTCACACGTACGTAACACATCATCATCATTTGTACTTCTCCCTTCTTCCATCCTCACCCTCCAGTTTTTGGTCACACTTCCCATCTCTAATAATCTTTCTCCCTGTCTCCTAATATCTATCTTTTACTTTGTCCTTTAAATTATTTACGCTGTGGGTTTCTCAGAAACTATGTGACATTTAAGCTTGTGGGTCTCATTTCTTTCATTAAATTTAGAGGCTGGGAAGATAGCTCCGTGGTAAAGTACAAGGTCGTGAGTTAAAACCCTGGTCCTGCCAAAATAAATAAATAAATAAATAAATAAATAAATAAATAAATAAATAAATTCTGGTCTCATGTCTTGTCCTTGGAGTAACTACTTTGAAGATAATGATATATGGTGGATTAACTATTATTATTCTTTTATTTTGTTCTGCAATTTTATCTTATATAAAATAAAAAGTGAAATTAATTAATTAAATTATGGTCTCAAGGAACATCCATTTTCCTAAAAATATGATCCAAATTTATTCTCTATGACAGAGAAGTGCCCATTGTGAATCATGCCACATTTTCTTATCCAGTCATCTGTTGATGGAGATAGGCTGCTTTCGGGATTCAGCTATGGTAAGTCGTGCTGCTGTAAACATGAATATATATCACTGTAATCAATATGGGCACTCACAAGTATAAGAGCTGTGCTACACTGCTGCTGAAGTGGATTATGGTCTTGTTGGAGGGGAAATACTAGCTTGGTCAAGGTTCCAGCTATTGCTAAGTTATTTACTAAGGGGACAAGCAAAAAGCAAATCCCTAGCAAGTGCATGTAGATTCAAGTACAGGAAGTTTTTCAGAGAAATTTAATAAAAAGTATAAATCCAGTCCCTCCTTGTGCCACCTGCAGAGATTGCCCCTAAACAAGACAGCTGACTTGGAGCTCTCGGGCTCACTTGCAGGGCCACCCTGCCTCTGCCTTCACTTTCTGAGTTTCTCCCAAGGTGACAGCAGGTGTCCTCTCCATCAGTCCCTGAGCACCGGTGCCATCACCAGGTATGTGCATCTGATGTTGGGCACCAGAGCACCCATAGCTTCTTTTTTACAGGGAGGACACAAAGCAGCCCTCTCCTGACCATGACCACTCAACCACCTTGGCCACTGTATTCTCTTGTGCCTTTGTGAGACAGAAGGCTTATGGATTCCACTGAGGGACCACGGAGATGCTCTGAAACCAGGAGCTGCTCTCCCTAGGGGCCAGAAAACACTTGCAGTAGTAAACAAAAATATAGAAAGTAATAATGACCAGATTTAGTTTTTCTTTTGTGTTTGCACTGAAAATTATATCATTTATGTTTCCCTTAGTTGCTTAACAGTGTTAAGTATTTACAACTTTTACAAGACATTTGTTTTCCTACCTAGGGCCAAGTCTTCTCCCTAAGCCCATGATTCCATATGATTTATTAGAGAACTCTTAAAATACTACTGTAACAGATCTGTGTAGTTCCTAATGATTACACTCAGAGGACAACACGTGACAAAACAAGGCAGCATTTTTCTATCGTACATGAGAAGTTGCCATGCCTCCTCTGCAAAAGCTCATAGCGTTCAAACAGTCAAAGCTGAATAGAGCTTGTGATAGCACTGTCTTGACATTCTGCTCCCTAAATTTCATTCTCACCTTATTTTTTTGCAGAATGGGGGATTGAACTCACTCCCTTGAGCTTGTCAGGCAAGTGCTTATTCTATTGAGCTATCTCCCCAGCCCTCATTCTCATCTTTCTTGGAGGTTGATAAAGCTACAGGTTACCCACTGTTCAATTTCTTTCAGAAAGCTCATTCCTTGATGTCTGAAAGCAAACCACACTCAGCTGCTGACCCTGCTCAGGACCCCATGAGAGAGAAAGTTCACCTTTTCTCAAACTCAGCAGTACTTGAATGATATATTAGATAAGAGGAAGGTGGTTTTGGAAAGACCAGAAGTATCTGAATATGATTCTCTGCTACCTTGGTCAAGTTCCTAACTTCTATTACTGTCAGTAGTGGTTGAGATTAAATGAATTACTACACACGAAATTCTGGCCCAGAGTAAGTGCTCAGTAAACATTTGCTGATTGCAACCACTATTACTGAAGCCTCTACACTGTCAAGAAATTAAAATACTTTGTGTTCAGAAGAAAGAAAGATTCTCCTCTTGAAGAGGAGAATTCATGAAGTACGTAAGGAAAAAAAGCAATGGATAGTACTGAGAAAGATTATGAATGCTTTATATGTACTATGATGTGCTTCAGAAGCTTTGACCTTGGGGCCAGGGAGATAGCTCCGTGGCACAAGTGTCTGCCTGGCAAGTGCAAGGTTGTGAGTTCAAACCCTGGTCCTGAAAAAAAAAAAAAAAACCTTTGACCTGACTGATAAACTGTATAAAATAATTGATTTTAGCTAGAATTAAAGTATCACAAGAGATTTATTCGCTGAAGAAATATGTTAAATACATAAGAATTTAAACAACAGATAAAATTCTAAGTATATGGAGAAAATAACATTTAAAAGTATTCTCCAGGGATCACCAGGGCTCAAAAGAGACCAGGGGAATCTTTATGAGGAAAATTTAATCAGGTCTTGAAGGAGAGACTCAAACTGAATGCATTCATTATGCATTTATTTATCAAATGCTAAATGAGTTTTAGGTGTATACATGGCTTTAAGGAATAATTTAAAAACAGACAAATGAAAACACCAAGAGAGCTTCCCTCATGAAGCTCAGCTCTTGATTTGAGTGCAGTGTGCAGTTTCTTTCACAGGAACACACTGTGAAGGTCCAGCCCAGGTGCGTCCCTTGTTCCTTTTATGACCCGTAGTGTCTTATAGTGATTAAGGTCATAGGTGCTCAAGCGCTGTATCTGTCACTAAACAACATGATTGTGGACAGAATTACTTAAACTTGAAACACAAACATTTCACTGTCTCTAGTAACATCCATATGCACACAGGCTGTAAGGACTGAATTAAATTAAATGAATTTCATCAAATGATTAATTATCAAAAGGCAATGTTGCAAACTAATGGACAATTCTTGTACAATAGATAGAAGGAGGTATTGCTCATGAGTCTCCTCTCAGTATAGCTCTGTACTGAAACCTTGGTGGGCTCTCTTGCAACAGAGTTCTTCATTCCCGAGTGTCCTGCCATTCCTATGCACACCTCCTAGGAAACCCTCAGCTTCTGGGGGTGCCCACACTGGGCTGGGAAAGGCCTTGTGCCTTCAATGGAAAGATCAAGCAAACAATGATTAGAAAGAACTTGGAAAGAGGTTATTCTGTGCATTAAATAACACAGCTTCTCAGGCTGCAGATTCAACCACTTGCTGTTGTGTTTTGTAGGCCAGTGTCTCCAACACCTGTGGCAGCACCACTGCCTACAGTGGAACCCACAACACAGGCCTGGCTGCAGGAGGGAGGAAAGAGCCTTCTTTATGTCTAGAGGGGATTTTCTTTATAATCTGTGTCCACAAATATGGAAGGATGATGTATGTACCATGTGTGGTGTCGCTGAACTTCGGTTATTTCTACATTCTTCAGTTCTCACTAGCCTGGTCCGTACTGTTTTCCCACAGATTAGGCCCGTTCCTTGGATGTCTCTCTAAGGCAGATCCTGTTTGTCCAGGAAAAGAATTTTCACAAAGTTCTACCTTAGCCACCAGCACTTTATCCCTTCGGTCATAATCTTCACAGTAGTTTTATAAATCTGTATGTATTTAACACAATTATTTATTCAACATTAAATAATTTTCATCAATAACTGTTTTGGTTACTCTTCTCTCATTGCTGGGACAAATACCCAACACTCAAAATTCAGGAAGGAAAAGCTCAGAGTTACTGGATGTTTCAGTTCATACTGCCCTGGCTCCAAGGCAGAATGGCCCATGGCAGAGAGCAGCTGTTTATATGGAGGAAAAGAGCAGCGATCCAAAAGAGAAGCCACCCAGGCAGCTAGCTGGCCTCTCCCTTCCTTACACTGTAATGCAGAGCATCTGTCCCACAGCACTCACACCCATAATCCCAGCACTGGGTCAAGAATTGATCACAAACTCCAGAAGCTGACCCATAACTGCATGAGACTTTGGGGGAACAGCTAGACACAAGCCATAACAATAACTGTACAAAACTATTCTTGATTTAGCTGTTATTATTTGTGAAATGATACGTTATATGTGCTGCTAAGGCTTTTTTCTAGGATGAATTAAAATATAATTGCATGTGTGACAACTGAAAAGCTTCACTCTGCATTGCTTGTGGTGACCTCCTGCCTCAATCATGATCTACCAAAACTGATCCAGCCCGTGGCCCTCATTAATTTGATGAAATAATTTGGACATAAGTATGAAGTAACATCCTGAAAGCATAACTTATAAGAAGAAAGCCAAGAGTAGAGTTAGGTCCGCTGATCCCTTAACAACTGTTTTTTTTCCATAATCAGCACAAAGCAGGAGTCAGAGTTTTTACTTATTTTTTATTTTTTATTGTTTTTGGCTGACACAGGCTGCCTTAATGGTGGGGCTGGGGATCGAACCACCAACCCCCGTGTCTGACAGGGCTTAATCCCACAGGCACCTTAACCACTGAGCTCACCTGAAAGCCCCCAAGAGTCAGAGTCTTTAAAAGCAGTAGTTTTGTCTTATAAATGAAATTAAATCTATTACTTAATTAAATTTATTATTTTGGGTAAATCAGAAGGTTTAATAATTGGAAGGATATTTGTCAAAGATTTCCTACTTTATATAGATTTTTAAAAGATTAATCACTTTATATTGTTTCCAGATATTATAGACAATGGTTAGCTTTTTCTTTTTTGGAACTGAGGATTGAACTCAGGACCTTGCACTTGCCAGGCAGGCACTTGGGCCCCTGAGCTATCTCCCCAACCCCTAATGGTTAGCTTTTGTTATACTGTTATTGCAGCTGCTGTTGTTAAAACAGGGTGTTGCATTGTGGTTCAAACAGGCATTCAGTTCACTGTGTTGTCCAGGCTGGCCTTAAGTTTGCAGCAATCCTCCTACCTCAACCTCCTGATTGGTTTCCAGAATGATTGTTTTAGTGTGCAAATCAAAAACTATCTCCACTTATCTGAAGTGCTTCCATGGCTTTCTATAACTACTGGGTGAAATGCAAATTTCAGGATATATACAAAGTTGACACAATTCTGACTTGGTCTGCCTCTTCATTCTCAGCCCTTAACTCTCCTTTCCAAGCTGTCTGTGCACCTTCTGACAAGCAGCGCTGTTTCCTTTAGTTTTCTGAACTTGCCACATCCTTTCCCACTGTTAGTCTGTCATCCACCTGGATGGCTCTTCCCCCACATCTCAGCCTGTCTGATTCATTTGCCCACTCAGGTCTCAGTTGAAATACTACCACAGAGGAGAAATCCTCGGACTTCTACTGCTCTTCCTGCTGTTCACACTCCCACCCCAACCAGGTCACCATGGTTACTTCTCTTATCCTCAGTGTCTGACCCACTGCGAGCAACTCAGAAGTATCTGAAGAATGAGGGAATGAGTGAAGGAGTGAGTGACTACTCCTGGGACTCTTCTCACTCTCCCTTTTCCTTCCCATTATCAGTTTGTCAACCATACATTCACCGTACAGTCTCTTCTTCATTGGGGAGGCAGCTCTGCTCTACCTGGCCCTTCCTCCAGAATCCCATCCTTGTCTTCTTGTATTGGGACAGACATGGCAAGTAATTACATCCACGGAGAGCCTCTGCCTTCTGTCACTCAGTGGAACTCACTGTACCTGAAGGGCTGAGTAAACTCTAATGGTAATCCACATAGGGGAATGAGAGAAAGGAAAAGAGACACAAGCAAAGCTGTAGGAGGGAAAAAAGAACCATTTATGTCGAATGTTGAAGACATTTCAAGGTTTTATTTTAAATTACCAGAAGGGAAAAAAGTTCCTCAGGAAATAAGTTGAAATAATTAGTTGACATTTCATAGATTAGATTTATAAAGGGTCTTGTGAGTTATCTTTGTGTGCTCAATAAGTTCCCTACTTTTCCTGTTTGCATAGCATCAGGATCTTTATAAGATGAATGGTCATCTGAGCCTGTAGCACTAATTTTACAGGAATCTCTACTTCATTAACCTGTTCTGAAACTTTCTAACACATTTAGACAGAAATAATGAGCAATTCCCAAAAGAGGTGATGTACCACATCTTTCAGAAAGGGTCCATTTCATTCAGTTTGGTAAAATTATCTTTCTTAAAAATAGTTTATGCCTTTACTATAGTAAAGAGGGTTTCTCAGGTCTTGTATTTTAAGCTTTTTCAAGCGAATATTAGTTCCCTAATGTAATGATGGGTAGCCTTGGGATCAGAGACAAAGGACTTCACTGCTAGCAGTACAAGAGGCACAAAAACACTGGTGTTTCTCTCCCATTACTCCTTCCCCAAGGCATGAAATATAACACCATTGGGACAGTGGGCATTCTGCCAACCGTGAGGTTGTCACAGCACAGAAATTCTCAGGTTGGGGCACTGTAAGCAGTGAACCAGTTTGACCTTGAAGGACAGACCTTATCTGTCAAGTGGCTTCCTGGAAGGCACCTCTGAGACTTGGCCCAGGTGTCAAGGCCACTGCCTTGTGTTACTGCCCAATCACTGAGACATGTGAGAGTAAGAAAGACTCATGTGGGTCACCAGCCTTGCCCACTCTTTGTCCTACATTGAGTTGGTCTGTAGCAATTTTTATGATGAGCATGCCACCCACTGCCATTCTGGTAAGTGCTGAACAGAGGCCAGGACTAAATACATTTAATTTGTTTCAAAAAGCACTTAAATAAAGCTATGACAAATTTTACAGCACAGACAGCTAGAATATAGTGTATTATCCATTATAACTCACACAACAGCTTTGGACCAACATGTTGGTCTTTGACTTAATTGTTAAAAAAGAAATAAAATAGAGACACATTCCATTTCCAGAAATGAATGTACAAAATGAGGGAGATTTTCATGTTGTAATGTCCTGTGTCAGTGCCGAAAGAAATGACGAGAAGACCCGATGAATTTAGCTCAGAGATCTCACTGAGACTTGTCTCTCTTGAAGTGAGCCCCAACCCATAGAAGGATATTACTTTCACTGAGTATTCAAGAACAGGCTAAGGAATTGGCATAACTGCTTTTCGGAATACAGACTAGAGATCACTACATCTTTTACCATTTGCCTCAAGTTAGGTTAGTACAAATGCTAACTGAAAACATTCCAAGCAGGGGAGGAGACAGCCAGTAACATCCCAAGCAAGGGAAGAGACAACAATCAAGGAGCCATTAGAATAAACGGTTATCTGCCTCCTTGAATCCAGGTTTTAGGAATCCCCAAGTAACCCTCTACAGCTGTCTTTGGGCTTTATTATTCTCTACTTAAGATGCTCAGTCCTTATCTCTACATTTTTATCTTTGCAATTAGTGTTAAACTTTATTTATGCTGTCATTGCATGACTTTGGTTAAATTATATTCAAGTGAGTATTTGAATCATCTATGGACTTACGGTGGATGGTCGCCTTGTTACACTCACCTAATGGAGCTATGGTGGTGCTGGGTGTGAGAAGCCTACCTGGATTGTTTCCAGAAGGGTAAGAGGCGGAACTACAGAACATGATGGAGGCTGTTAGGGGAGCACTTTGGGAGCTGTAGGAAGCTTGTGGCTTTCTTGGGCTACTCTGTTGGAGGACCTTGTCATGTTGGCTTCCCTGGCCAAATTGGCTATTCTCATCCGAGGAGGAGCCCAGGACCTCGCTGTCACTGAGTATGGCTACCATACAATTTGGGGCAGCTGTGGTCTTCAACTTTGGGCATCACTTCCTGGCCCAAGTTCCAGCCTGCTGCAGAAATTTGTCAAGTCAGCTTTCCTAGTGGGAACTCAGCTTTCCTCAGTGTCAGAGGAGCTTAGGACCTCACTGTTGCTGACTATGGTTGTGCCACCTTTGCACAGAGCTCTGGATCTTACCTTGAGTGTTGCATCCTGGTTCCAGCTCAGACTCCTCAGCCTGCTAGCACAGATCCTTCATCCCACTGGTGCAGACTTCCTAGCTTCCACCACTGACCTTTGGGCTTTCCCAGCACAGAGCCATGAAGCTGGCCTGCAGAAGATTTTGGTGGCAGCTCTAGACCCCTGTTAGACTTGTGGGGGGCATTGTTATAGGATCTAGGTTTTCAGCTAGACCCATCCAGGTTATTAGGATCCAGGCCCTCAGTTGGATTCTTGGGTTTTAGATTGTGAACAGATTTCCTAAACACTTTGTGTATGGTTCTTTGGGTCGTTTATTATAAAATAATCTTACAAAATATGTGTCCTGTATTGTACTATTCCCCTTGCATAACCCACAACCATGACAGTACTAAATGAGCATTTCTAATATAGATATGAGAAACATAGATGTTTCTATTAATCAATTAGAGTAAATATTATATATATATATATTTCTGGATTGCCAATTCATGCAAAATAGGTGAACTTACACACATTTCACATATACACAGAGATTGATTTGGAGCAAATGTTTCTTAAAGTTTTAATTCAAGTACAGTGCTCTGGCTTTTATTAAACAATTCACATAACCAATCTCCACATTATGAGGATTATTTTCAGCACCATCATAAGTCCACAAGATGGCAGTAACTTCTCAGGAACTCCAAGGACGTTTCCTAGTGCTCCTGTGCCTGTGCCTGTGTGTACACTTGAGAGAGAGAGAGAGAGAGAGAGAGAGAGAGAGAGAGAGAGAGAGAGACAGAGACAGAGACAGAGACAGAGACAGTGACACAGAAAGACAGAGAGACCAAGAGAGAGACAGAGAGAGGGGGAGGGAGGGAGGGAGGGAGGAAGGGAGGGAGGGAAGGAGGGAGGGAAGTGCCTGGTGGTTAGCAGGAGCATAGAAAAGAACCTCTGTTTTGTAACTGAAAACATTCTTTTGTTTTTGTTTCTCACATCGGAAGAATCAGAAGTATCTGAGGAATTCTCACTTTTTTAGGGTTTAAAATCTGAATGCTCAGTGAACATGGTAGACAGGAGAAAGATGGAATCCTTCAGTGTTTTTTCACTGATTCATGGCTGCAGCTCATTTGAGAGTCTGGGTATTTTTAGGGGAATAGAAAGCCCCAGGATGTGGACTTGTCTCCTCCAAGGACTACTATGGCCTCTAAATAAGGAAGGTTCAGAGGCCCATTAATATAAAACATTTTTTTGAGACAGGGTCTTGTTGTGCAGTTCAGGCTGGCCTTGAGCTCATTTTGTGGCCTAAGCTGGTATGGAACTCACAACAATCCAACTGCCTAAGCCTCCCAAGTGCTGGCATCATAAGCGTGGACTACTACAACCAGATACAGCATTTATTGTGGAGAGTAAACACCCACTACTCAACCAATTTTCTCTGACTGTTGTCTTTTTCCCCCTGGGGTGAGTGGCCAGGAGAAGGAGGTGAAGCAGAGTCGTGAGTTCCTCTGTATTCCAGAGGGAGCCACTTCCTCTCTCAACTGTGCTTACAGGGAGGGACAGTGGTTCTCAGACCTTCAAGTGGTACCAACAGTATCCTGGGAGAGGCCCTGAGCCACTGATGTCCATATACTCCAGTGGTGACCAAGAAGAAGGAAGATTCAGAAACCATCTCAACAAAGCCAGCCGACATATGCTCCTGCCCATCAGAGACTCCCGGTCCCTTGACTCTGCCACCTACCCCTGCACAGTGAGCACACAGTGTTTCCCAGGTGCCTGCAGTTGCACCCACACCACAGAGGCTCGGGCAGAGCTGAGGCAGAGCAGAGAGCTCAGGGCAGGGAAATTCTGTTCCTGCTCCAGATGCAGTGGGATCAAGATCAGTAGTAGGGAAGTCTTATGTACTAATTAGGTATTTTATAAGTCTATAAATAATGATCATGAAGGGAAAGACACAATATTAGTCTGGTGGAAATATTTTCCTATTATCTGTTGATACTCTAATTAAAAATTTATGGTGTGGTATACAGGATCCTTAAAAAACTAGAACTGGAAATGCCATTCAATCCAGCTATCCCCCTACTGGGAATTTTCCCAGAAGAACTGAAAACATCATATCATAGAGATATCTGTGCACCTATGTTTATAGCAGCCCAATTTGTAATAGCCAAATCTTGGAAACAACCAAAATACCCATCATTTGAAGAATGACTGAAAAAAAATGTGGTATTTTTATATAATGGAATATTACTCAGCTATAAAGAATGATAAGCTGGAAGACTTCATATATAAATGGATATATATTGAACATATATAGTGAAGTAAACCAGACCTACATGTGCAAATATCATATAGTCTCCCTAATATAAGAACTCTATTTTTTTTCTTTCCTTACCAATATCAATTGGAAGGTGTGTCATGCCCACACCCTGTGCTCTGTATAACTGTTGTGAGGACAATATGCAGTATGTCAACTGTTAAAAAAAAAAAGCAATGTTTATTGAAAGTGTTAATGTTTAATTATTTGATCAATCTTATATACCTATATCTATTAATCTAAGCTGAGCTGATGATGAAAATATGTAATGTAACCATTGTTAAATTTAATTAATAAATAAATAAATAAATAAATAAATAATTTATGGTGTGTATAAAATAGTGCACATGTTTAAATATACATCTTTATATGGCTGAGCATATAAACCTGAAACTGTTGCTATAAACCACACCATAAACATACCTATTATTTCCAATGATTTTCTTTCTCCTTGTTTTAAAATTGAATTATGATTTCAAAAATTTGTAAAAACTGAATTGACTGAAATACAAAAGGTACACATATTACATACAGTTTGAAACCCACTCATATAAATAACAAGTTTATAAATGGATTAGTTTTGTAGTGATTTTTATAAATGAGGAAAATGTATCAATATAGTAACATATTCCTGCACACTTGCTGATACCCTCTGCTCTTTCCATTTGCTTTCTGAAGACGCCTGATGTACATATTCAGAATATATCTGCGAAACAGAAACACAAAGGTAAGACAAGAGTCACAGAGATCTGCTTTCAAAAAATTTTAGATCATGATGATCTTAGTTACAGAGATGCCCACATCTCTACATTCAGCTGCAACCCCACTCCTGACCAGATGAGGACAGAGGGGCTGTGTGGAAGGAAGGACTAGAGAGCAGGGTGAGAACTGGTAAACAACAAAAACCTTGAACATTGGCGGAGACCAAGGATCTCCAGAGGTCTGCATGGCCATTCCCGAGTTTAGGCTGACTGGCTGTCAGAGCTGCTGGCCAGAGCCTGATTCCTGCGCCCCAGGGTGTGGCACAGAGATGTGGGGAGCCACATTCCAGCTATGCAGGGTTGCATGCCCCAGGAGCTGGAGGCACAAGGGCCTGCAGGTTTCTTGAGAAAGCTTTCTGAGAAGAGCTCTGGACACCAAGGCCTTCCATTCCCATAACCAATGATCCTCTGGGGTCCATGACCACAGACCTCGCAGTAGTGAGCAGCTTTTAGCTGGTGTTTGTGAGGAGAGCAGGAGACACTGGAGATCTGATGTGTGTCATTCCTGCTCCCCTTCCTGACGTGCGGGCACTGGAGATTGGCTCTGCCACTTCCACTACATTCAGGAAACATGTTTTTGGCCTGGTGGAAATAAGTCCTTACATTATGTACATGGTATGTAATTCATGTATCCTGTTACTTAGATAAAAATTAAAAACTACAAGCATACTTGATATGAAATTGATGTGATTACTTACTAATCATGATGCTGTTTATCTAGCTTAGGTATCAGAAAAGCTTTGGAAATGTAAAATGAATAATTAATAATTCATTTTTCTTTTTTCCCCTCTTTCTTCCTTTCCCCCTAGTTCTCTTTTAAATTCCTTTTTTTTTTCAGAACCAACTGGGGATTGAACTCAGGCCCTTGAACTTTCCAGGCAGGTTCTACTCAGCTCTCTCCCCAGCCCCCCTAGTTCTCATTTACACATTTTTTCCTATTTCACAATACCTGTTATACATTTTAGTTTTTATTTACACTTTCAGTATCTCACATCAGACAAACAATGTGATATTTAGATATGTGTCTGACTGATTTCACTTATGGTCTTGGGGTGAATCCATCTATCCATTATCTTTCTTTATGGCTGAACAGCAGTTGATTTTATTTCTTAAAAAGCATATCTTTTTTTTTTTTTTTTTTTTTTTTGGTCTTTTTGAGACAGGGTCTTGCTATGCAATTCAAGCTGGCCTTCAACTCACTTTGGTAGCCCAGGCTGGTCTCGAACCTGCACCAATCCTCCTGCCTCAGCCTCCCGAGTGCTGGGATTACAAGGGTGTGCCACCACACCCAGCAAAAAGCATATCTTTTTTAGCCTTTCATTAGTTGATGGTCAGTCTGAGTTGTTTCCAAGATTTAGCTACTACAAATTATGCTACTATAAGCCTGGGTGTCCATATAACACTGTGATATGATGTTTTTAATTATTTTGGGAACATACCAAGAAGGAGAATAGCTAGGTCAAATGGAACTTCTAGTTTTAATTTTTTTAAAGAATCTTCATACTGATTTCTAAAAAAACATGGAAGCAAGGCTTTGGTAAATAAGGCGGGGGAGAAGGATTACAGGAAGGGGGAAAGAATGAGGAAAATGAATTGTCAAGATATGTCATGTACAGGTACAAATTTCTTGTAATGAGTGTGATCATTATGTATATCTAGGTTGTAATAATGAAATTAACTAATATTTTTTTTTAAAAACTTACCCACTAAAACATGGTGTAGTAATTCAGCCTAATCAGGATTTTCCTCGGGTTCTTAATCCTAAGATTTTTTAAACCTTTAACAAATACTCTCCAAGTCACCTTTTAAAAAAGACTCAGAAGGCAGGAAGACAATCTCGAGTTGTACTGGAATCAGGATATTTATGGTCTGGGTCTGTTTTCCCTGAATGCATCCTGGCCTCACAGCACTGTGGAAGGAACCCAGAAAGTGCTATTGATCTGGACACCTATCATGTTACTAGCGGACCATGTGATCTGAGGTTATGCAGACGTATTTTAGCACTTACGGAGGAAAGTGTATTGAGATTGCTCCTAACCAAGCATAGACACAGCTCAGCTGCACTTCTGCTGTAGCCTGACCTTCTGGGGCACCTCAGGGCATGCACTGCCCACAGAGCTGATTCATCCTCATGCCTTGGTCTTCTTATCTAGGTAATTGTATCTCTGGTAGACTTCGTTATGCTGTGCATGTCTGCTGGGGCTGGACAGGAGATTGGGACTGCATCTTTTGTGAATGAGATTCAAGGGCTGCTGACCTGGCAAGAGTTTGGCCTGAATTTCGGTACACTGGCAGCAGTCCCTCCTTATTTTCAGACTCCTTTTCAAGGTATTTCTGCAGCCAGTCATGGTCTGAAAATATAAAGTGGAAAATTATAACTAAAAAACTCACTAAGTTAGAATCGCACACTGCTCTGAGTTGCATGGTGAAATCTCTTGGTGTCCTGTTCCACTCTACCCAAGGCATGAATCATTATTTTGTCTAAGGCATTCATGTTGTGTGCTGTCTGCTGATTTGTCTCTTAGGGCCTGTCTTGTTATCAAAATGACTGTCGAGGTGTCACAGTGCTTGCGTTTAAATAATTTTTGTTTACTTTAAGGCCCCCAAGTACACCAGTACTGCTGCAAACAATGTGTTCACGACAAAAAGGAGACATAAAGTGCTCGTCTTAAATAAAAAAATGGTATTTTCTTATATTATGTAAGTACAGGGAAATACATGTTATATAGAGAATTTGGCATTGTTCATGGTTTCAAACATTCACTGGAGGTCTTGAAATGTATCCTGCAGAGATAAACAGGGAATATTTCTTGTTAAATGCATATACGGGGCCAGCCAGATAGCTCAGCAGATTAAAGTGCCTGCTTAGGCAGAGCTCAGCAGTTGCATTCAATCCCCACGTGCCCCTCTGGGCACGCTGAGATGGTGATTGAGACTGAGCATGGTGGCACGCACCTATAACCCCAGCACTTGGGAAGCTGAAAACAGGAGGATCAATATGTATCTGATCTATGTAGTAAGACCCTGTTTACCCTATAGACTGTACTAAATATATTTTTTTAAAAAAAAGGAAAAAAGCAAAGCATGTACAAATGAATAAATGAAAAAAGAAATGTAAAAACTTAATAAGCAATAAAATTTTTCCTTCTTTCACTAAGTTAGAATGAGTTTTGGTAGAAATGAGGAAATGTAAACCACTGAATCCTATTGGACTATGAGGAATTTAGATTGCATTGATTGGGATGAAATTATATCAAATATAGATACAACAAAATTCTGGTCAGTCTGGTCATTGTCTTATGCTGCAGGAGACACTTGTCTGGCTGTACCAAAACTCATCTGATGTCTGAAGAGGAATGGAGAGGACTCGGTATCCACCAGAGTTTAGAGTATGTGTATATAAGGTAGTATTCAGTGAATGCTTGAAAAATGTACAAATCATTCTTCCATACCTGTGCATGAGCTGTATTCTTCACAGCAACAGAGCTCAGTTAAATGCAACTACAAGTAGGTTATTGGAAGGTGTTTAAGACATTTCTTCTAGACAGTTTTTCTCTTAATAAAAGTGCCTGATTGATATTACCTGTTTTTATTAAGTAAAGTTCATATGTTGCATTTATCTTGGTTTGAAGTTATTCAGATATATTTTCCCAGTTGATTTGTGACTAATTCAGATTGGTTTTCGTTTTATAATTTTGGGTTTGAGAAAATAAACCAGAGAGGGGCCCGGAAGGATGGCTCAGTGGTCTAAAGCGCCTGCTTGGGAAAGCTTGGGCGGCTTCAGGGACCATGGTTTGATCCCCGGCACCACATGCTGCGCCAGCCCTGCCCTCGGGGTGAGCTGAGCCAGCCATGAAAATGAGTGAATAAACAAAACAAAGGTTCTGAAACAAGAAAAAAATAAATAAATAAAATAAAAAATCTTAAAAATTAAAAAAAAAAACCTGAGAGAGTTTTAAATTAAGGAAAAAATTCTCTCTGCTCTCTAAAAATTAATAGTTTTCCTTATGTTCCTTTAAATTCTATTATTTATAATGCAAATTATTGCTACTTTTAGGGCTGCTTTGGAATTTGTTCTGAATATCTGCTTATGTGTTCTACCAGTGCAGATATTTAAATCAAAACCAAATCATTATTTTTTTTACATTTTATCTCTGAGATAAAAAATGAAAAAAATATTCCACATGTATTGAAATAGCATGAGATTTATCAATTGTGCTGTATTTCTTATAGACCAAACCTCGTATCTTATGGAATCTAACACATTTTTCTTTTTTTCATACCCATCCACAGATCAAATCTCCAGAACCAGTGCTTAATGAACTTCATAGGATTCCCTCTTTCACCACTGTAAAACAAGATGACTAGTACTAGCATACTCAGTGTATTAGAGAGTGATTTTTAATGTCCTGGGAAGTATAAAGAAGACAAAGAAAGACAGCAGCAGGAGTTTGAGTCTGACCCTTCTCACCACGCAGTAAGGGAACTTCTGCTTCTGAATAATTGCACTTCTAGCAATTTTAAATTTGGACAAAACAGGAAGGGGCTTCCTTTCTCAGAAATAACTGTAGGTAGTAAAGCGACTGTGAAGGGGTGGAGCCCATTGAAAACAGCACAGCGGATGTGAGTTTGAGATCAGAGCTCCAGGTATCTGTGGAGAACAGAGAACAGCCTGGGTTTGCAAGAGCCTTGGCTTCAGCAGGAATGGACAGGGTGCTCAGAGCTTCATTCTTAATGCTAGGACTTCACCTGGCTTGTGAGTTGCGGAGGAGAGACTCCGGATATATTATGAAATTGGGGGAGTGAGAACACTGGAGAACAGACAGGATCATACCCATAGAAACTTCAAAGAAGGGATACAAAGCTCATAGCCTGACCACTTTTTTATCTTTCTAAGCAGGGGTGAGCGGCCAGCAGAAGGACAAAAGTGGCCAGCAGCAGCTAAAACAAAACCCTGCGTCTCTCACAGTGCAGGAAGGAGAGACGTTAATTCTGAACTGTACATATGAAAACAGCGCCTTTGACTACTTCCCATGGTACCGGCAGTTCCCAGGAAAAGGCCCTGAATTTTTGATAGCCATACGTGAAACTATGGATAAAAAGGATGAGGGAAGATTCACAGTTCGCTTCAACAAAGGTGCCAAAGAGGTCTCCTTGCACATCAGGACCCTGCAGCCAAGAGACTCAGCTGCCTACATCTGTGCAGCAGGTGCACGGTGCTCTCCAGGCACCTGCAGCCGGCACAGAAATCTGCGTGTGGTGCTTGTGAAGAGCCCTGTTCGAGGCTCAGGCTGAGCGAGATATAGACTAGCTTCGTTTGCATAGAACGGTGGCACTGTAAGTGGACAACCTTAACTAGTGTAGTAATATAGGAAAATGATTATTACAGTAACTGAGCTTCATCAACGAAAAAACTGCATAACAGCTGAAGTATTTGAGATTTTTATAAAACACCCTATCAATTGTGAGACAAATGGGACTTCTATGCACTACTGATAGAAGGCTAAGAGGTGCATCCTCAGCTGAAAGTCATTTAGCAGTTTCTTGTGAGATGATTTGACCATATGACAGGAAATTCTATTAGAAAATATTGATCCAAGAAAAAAGAAAATGAATTTTTATACAAGGACGTTTTTATAGCAGTCCTATCCATAGTAACCCCACACTACAAGCTAGAAGCAACCCAAATGTCCATTACCTGATAAATAGAGCAACAAATCAAGGTATTTTGTAATAATGCAAAATGCCACAGTTTAATAAGATGGGTTCTGTTAGTGATAGAGAATACACAAGGGATTAGCTTAAAACTCTCTGTGCTTCATTTAGTGACTTGACAGTTATGTACATAGCATACTCATACAATGGAAAACAATTCAGCAATTGAAAGAATGGACTGTGATACAATTTGGATGGATCACAAAGGTATGTGCTGAGTGAAATAAGTCAACTTCAATGATTATATAATGCGTGATTCTGCTACATAGCATACTTAAGCAACATATAGGCATGTAGAAAAAGACAGTTGAGATAAGGGATTATCAGTTGGGAGGACACACACATGAAGGGATTATGGATGATGGAACAGGTTGTTGTCGTGATTGCAGTGGTGGTTATACATACCTATACATGTGACAACTTTTAATGTAATTATACTCACATGCACACTCACACACACCCTAGGTTGTATGTAAAACCTTATGAGTTAAAGTAATGTCTGAACTTTAATCAACAACATTATGTAGGAGTATTAATGTATCAGTGTTGGAGCAATATTTTGTCACTATCCTAGTTTTGATAATCTCACATAGAAACAATGATATACACATAGATTAATGTAACATTATCTGTGGTGAAAGCTAAATGTGCAGAAGGAGTTTTACACTATTTTTGTAACTTCCATGTAAGTCTAAAATAATTTCCAAATAAAAGCTATTTGTCAGAGGCAACAACTTGACTTTCAGACATTGCTGGTTATAATGTAAAGTGTGTAATCACTCCAACAGATTCTTGAAAAACAAACATGTGTCTTTCATGACTCATTGACTTCACCTCTATTCATTTACCCAAGGACCATGAAAACATACGTCCATGAAAATAGCATATGAGAAGGTTTGTAAGATCTTTATTCATAATAGAAAAGAAACCAAAGAAAATTCCCTCAAACAACAGATTCAATCAATTGAGCCATATACATTCAATAGGATATTAAGCAGATAGAATAGGGATTGAACTACTGACATATATAACACAAACAAATGGCAAGCAATTTATGCCTGGAAAATTTGCCAGGTACTCACTACCTGCTTTCATTTATGTAAACTGAAGTAGACAATCTAATGTATGGCAGAGCAATTTAGCAGAGGTGCTGCTGAAGTGGCTTGGAGCTGCATGGTGGGGGCACGAGGGTTGGTGATATAATAAAGGAAGGAAGCATTCTATTTATAGCACAGTGTTTTACAAATCGGAAGTTTTCCAATCTGCTGTAGTTCTATATTTATTGTCATTTATTTTACTGAAACTTACACTTTCATAAAAATACAAGTACATAAATCTACCCAAAAGGAAAGAAAGCAACAAAAAGAGAAGCCCAGTGCTGAGCTTTTAATGAATAAGGATGTTTAGTAAGGAAAATAGTTAAATATGGTAGCTCATGGCTCCTAAAATGGCATCGTAATTCTGATGTATAAAATGGCACCTTTGCAGGAACTGTGAGCTAAATAAAGCTTTCCTCCCCTAAAAAAAAAAAAAAAAAAAAAAAAAAAAAAAAAAAAAAAAAAAAAAAAAAAAAAAAAAAAAAAAAAAAAAAAAAAAAAAAAAAAAAAAAAAAAAAAAAAAAAAAAAAAAAAAAAAAAAAAATGGCACCTTTCATGGTGCATTCATTTCCTAGGGCCGCTATAACAATGGACTAAGAAAAATAGACATTTATTTGCTCACAAGCCAATTATCTGAAATAAAAGTATTGGCAACTCTAGTCCTATAAGGACCTAAGGAAGATATATTTCAGTCTCTCTTCTCGCTGTATTAGTCTGAGGCATGGAGATAGTTCCTTCACTCCTTCTCTAGGGGTCTCCCCTCTCTGTCTTTCTCTCTTGCCATGTAGCATTATTTTTATAAGGACACATACGTCCAGTCATGTTGGACTAGAGGCCAAACCTACCCTAGCATGGCTTAATCTTAACTAACTACATCTGTGACAACCCTTTTTCTATAGAAAATCGTGTTCAATATATGAGGACTTCAATATATGAGTTTGAGGGAACATAGAGCCACAAAATAGTTTTTGGGAAAAGGGACCTTGCCAGTGGCTTAATATAAACACTTGTGGTAAAGTTCAGTCTTGATTATACAAGTAGACCTAAGCCAGAGTGGCAAAGCTATGGCACACATGTTATTTGTTTTTCTTTCCCAGTGAAAGATGTTAACATGTTAGGTTTTTTCTAAATTAAAGCTCTAGCCTTCAGGTTCTGTTGCAGTGCTGGCACTGTGTGATAAGTATTTTGGGATGCAGCATAGATATTTGTCTTGAGAAGGTTTGCCATCCCTGGCCTTAAACTAATCCCAAGTGTTTTTAGAAGAGTGAGGTGTTAAAATGAAAAAATTAAGTGGTATAGAAATGAGGACAGTCTCTAAAAGCTGAAAACGCAAGAAGATATATCATCACTACAGCCATTTATGAAAAGGAAATAGACCTACTGTCTCCTAGGTTTTATACTAGTTAATCTGACTTGAACTTGGGAACTCCAGGATTGTAAGAGCATAAATATGTGTCAACTGGTTTCTAGTAATTTTTTGCAGCAACAACGAAAATCTAATAAAAATTAATATAAAGATTGAAAATCAAATACATCCATAACATAAAGTAGATGTTTATTATGAAAGTTATGTAGTATTAGAACAGGTATATTTAAAAATTCTTTTTAAAATCTGATGAAAAATATACTATCACAATTTAAAATAGAAAAATTAGATTACCTTTAAAGTTATTTGATAGTTAGAAATATTATTTATAATAGAAAGTTAATTTTCAAGAGATCAGGGAGATAGCTCCGTGGCACAAGTGCCTGCCTGGCAAGTACAAGGTCACGAGTTTCAACCTCAGTTCCACAAAAAAAAAAGAGAAAGTTAAATTTTAAACTGTATGTATATCCCATCACTAAATTAAAAACAAGATATTATAGGATGTGTTAATATATATGACCAAGACAACCACCCAGCAGGAAAAAAAAAATGCTTAATTACAATGCATGAAACAGAGCTAGATTGGTGAGACGATCTTTAGGAGGCTTAGATTCAATAGCCTCCAACATCACAAGCTTCACTGCTGGCCCACTGCAATTGCAGAACATTTGAGTGTATATGTACCTGCTTCCTCTTAGTCCAAAGAGAAGTATATTCTTTTCCTTTTTTTTGTTTTTTTCTAAGCAACATCAATAGGGAGGTGGGTCATGCCCACACACTGTACTCTGTAGAACGATTATGAGGACAATATGCAATATGTCAACTTTCAAAGAAAAGAAAGGGGAAAAGAAAAAAAAATAATGATTTAGAAGGGTTAATGTTTAATTGTTTGATCAAGCTTATATACCTATATGTATTAATCTAAACTGATCTGATGATGAAAATATGTAATATAACTTATGTTAAATTTAAACAATAAAAAAGAAAAAAAATTTTAAAAAAGAATAAAGAACTGTGAATATGAAAGATAAATCATCCCAAATAAAAACAGATAAGCAACAGGATGAATTATATGTGGTTCTCAACCTTTCTAATGTTGTGACCCCAACAATACAGTTCCTCATGTTGCAGTGACCACAAACCAAAAAATAATTCTAATGGCTACTTCAAAACTGTAATTCCAAATAAATAAAATTTTCTGATGGCTTTAGGCGATCCCTGTGTTTTGGTTGTTCGACCCCTGCCAGGGTCACGGCTCACAGGTTGAAAACTGCTGAATTAGATAATGGTCCTAAGAACCACCAAAATATTTTCCACACTGAGGATAGCAATGGGTAACACTAAAATTATGCTTGGAATGCCTGTCATTCTCATTGGGATTTTTTTTTTTTTTTGAAGTGAAACAGTGTTATTTCACAGTTGTCTTTAAAACTGCAAAGACACTATTTTCTTCATATAAAAACATCGGTGTAGCTATACTTCTTAGAATATGATTATATAGACCCCCTTAAAGAAAACTGCACCTCATTATATAGTTTCAGGGAAGTTGGTTAGAAAAAACATATCTGGACTGATTCCTAAAATATACCACTCCACACTCTGCATGTTTTGGTTCAAAGTGTAGATTACTGTCATCAGTATGTGTTCCTGCATTCTTACATATTTGGTGAGACACACAAAGGCTGGTTTATTAATTGGTTCATCAGCTTTTTCTGCAGGTACATCCGCAGGTTGTGAAGGCTGTGCCTGCCTTTCTCTCTCT
>PVJA010033385.1:10163-23469 GCA_004027025.1 Myocastor coypus | reverse complement strand
AAAAAAAAAAAAAAAAAAAGAGTTAATAAACAAATAAAGGTTCTGAAACAAGAAATAAATAAATAAATTTAAAAAAAAAAGATAAATATAGCCTCCAACCTTACTGAAAGTAGTAAGCAGACAAAACTGTTCAAAAAAAAAAAAATGTCACTATTTCAATATAACAAATATTAAGCTCCAGGTTAGCATGTTGCTTTGTAGCTACTAAAAAATAAGAATATGATCTTCACGAAGCAGCATCAACTCCGACGTCAATATCTCTAACCACAAAATGTAGTGCTGGCGAAGGGCACACTCCAGCTGTATTAGCACTGGCCTGGAGGACACAGTGCTCGTGCCGAGCCCCATGTTCTTCGGCAGCATTTCCAGCAGGCGCGGTGGTCCACAAAGCGTGGCCCAGGGCCCAGGGCCCAGGGCCCAGGCAGCCTTGATCACCTGAGAACTTGGAAAACTAGGGCTCTAGGCCTGGGGTACATGCACGCGGATGGGTCAAGCCAGGAAGCTCCGCAGCCCGCCTGTGGCAAGCCCTGCAAGGTGTCCTGAAGCATGCTGGGTCACAGCACCATGGCTGGACACAGGCAGTGAGGCACTAACCCTGCTTCAGAGGGTTTAGGTGGGAAAAAAAGTATGCTGGCTTTTGAAACATGCAGCTTTCTCATTATTTACAAGTGAGTTTATCCAGGATTTTGAATTTTTTATTTTTTATGTATTTGGTACAGGATCTCGCCACCCAGCCCAGACTTGCAGTGATCCTGTCTTCAGCCTCCCCAGCACTGGGATTATGGGCTCAGTGCATCTAAGGGTGGGGCCAGTAGGGCATGTAATACTGAGGATCGAACTCTGTCACTGCACATGCTTAAGCAGGGGCTTAGTACACTGAGCTACCTCACTTGCCCAGGATTTGAAGATTTATGTCTACATAAAAACCATGCAGAGGGGCCCGGTGGGATGGCTCAGCGGTCTAAAGCGCCTGCTTGAGAAAGCTTGGGCGGCTTCAGGGACCGCGGTTCGATCCCCGGGAACCACATGCTGCGCCAGCCCTGCCCTGGGGGCGGGCTGAGCCAGCCATAGAAATGAGTGAATAAACAAAGGTTCTGAAACAAGAAAAAAATAAATAAAAATAAAAAAATTCTTAAAAAAAAATAAATAAATAAAAATAAAAACCATGCAGGGCTCTTGAGAGTCTGTACACAGCTGGGTCACGAGCCTGATCTAGTAGTAAGACCGTGAGCATCCTGTAGACCCTTCCCTAAAATACAAAACAAATAAACGTGCAGGTGTTTATAGGGGGTTTGTAGCCATCAAAATTTGTAAGCGACCAAGATGTCCGTCAGTTGGTAAAGGCTATGGTAGATTGTGGCGCACACGGACAATGGAATATGACTCGGTGCACGATGAAATGACCAAGTCAGGTGAAGACGCGCGAGAAACAGACGCAGGAAGTTAAAGCGGCCCATCTGAAAAGCCCAGATCCTACCTGATTCCCATAATGTGACTTTCTGAAAAAGGCAAAATTATAAAGACAGTAAAAAGGGGTTTGGGGTTATTCTTCTGGTGTTCTCAAGAAAGCATTCCAAAGCCAGTGAGGCAGTGCACACCTGTAATCCCAGCATTTAGGAGGCTGAGGCAAGAGGAGCACCTCAAGTTTGAGGCCAGCCTGGGCTACAAAGTGAGTCCAAGGCCAGCCTGAACTGCAAAGACCCTAAGGGGAAAAAAAAATAAAATAAAAAATCAGGACAGCATCCTTCATACTGGTAGAATAAAATAATGGCTCCTTGCACCCCACTCCCCATGATGAATGCATTAGGTATCGTAAGTACCCCAAACATTAATGTGCTAATAAAGTACAGATACACGTAAGTGTAGCTGAAGTCAGAGAATGCACTTTCGCGTGGCACTCACAATCCCAGTGCCCCTCACCTATCCTAGCCCACGTGGCACTACGGGGTGAGGTTGGCAGCGGGAGGCTGAGCACGCATGGAAGCAAGAGCCTCTGGGGACCTCTCCTACCTTCCGCTTAGCTCTGCATAAACTGCTCTCAAGACAAAAAGGTAAACCAGAGAGTGGGCGGGGTGGCCTGCGCCTGTAATCCCAGCTCTTGGGAGGCTGTAAACAAGTGGATTACTAGGAGTTGGATCTAGTAGTGAGACCCTGAACACCCTGCAGACTCCTCCCTAAAAATACAAAAATAAAAAAACCAAACAGCTAGCTTTACAGATGGCTTTAGGAAGATGAAAATTACACTTTAAGGAAGAAACTGAAAAGTGACCTTTTCAGTATGAGTTTATTCTGTTTTCTTAAATACCCACAAGTTATTATTTTTATTGGTGCAATATCCAGAAGCTGAAAACAATATAAAACAGGTGTTTTATTATACATTTAACACTTAGAATGGAACTGTATGTTTTAAAGGTTTTTCAATGCTTTAATAACAAGCACATGGAAATTGAAGATAATTATACCAACAGCTCTTGGACTCTGTAATAAAAACATAAATTACAAGGAAACACACAGCAATTCATAGAGACAAACAATAGCTCAATGCCTCACCTACTGGTTAATGAATAACGAAAACAATTCTGAATTACATACAGTCTTCCTCATGGTTAAAGCGTAGTAGTTCTATACTTTCACAAATGCTTTAAGGTCCAAAAGGTTGAACAGTATTTTGTTGTTGTTTTGCGGGACTGGGGTTCGAACTCACGACCTTGTACTTGCGAAGCAGGCACTAGTGCCACGGAGCTATCTCCCTGGCCCCTAGAACAGTATTCATTTAGGTTCTAGACATCTCTTAATTTTGACTTCCTTATGCTAATAATGCTAATACTTAAGAAATTGGTAAATCATCAGTTTGCTTAATATGAGAGGACAAAGCATCCACCACATAAGCAGCTTATCGCGTCAAGTTACATCTGGTCACCAGAACACAGGCAGAAAAGGTGCCACATCACACTCCAGGGAGCCAAACACTCAATGGGAATACCTAGCCAGGCGTCCCAGGCTGGCCAGCCTAAAGATGAAGCTGATAATCTAGATCCAAATGAACAACCTTATTTACCATTCAACATACAAAATGACTTCTTCACCTTTCAGTCAAAACTAAAGCCATATTTTGATTGCTAGAGTGAATTTAAACAGTGGTGAACTAGCTGTATTTCGGGTTAGCTTTTTAAAGATAAGTGATAGCAGATGATGATGTGACCAATGTAGAGCATTTCCAAAGAACAGGATTAATCTAGTGTATAACAGCATTATTCATGGTTTAGAACACAATTACAGAAATCCCACAGTTGTCCCCGTTAACTGGGAAATTATGAAAAATACCATTTGTAGAATGCTTCGTTTTTCTTTTTAAAAAACTGGATTTTTAAAAGTAGACCTCACTTTCATTTAAACATTTTAAATAACTTAACATTGCTTCATTTTTCTATGAAATAAATCAAATTTAAAAAACTTCTAGCCGGGCGTAGTGGCTCACGCCTGTAATCCCAGCACTCGGGAGGCTGAGGCAGGAGGATTGGTGCGAGTTCGAGACCAGCCTGGGCTACAAAAGTGAGCTCAAGGCCAGCCTCAACTGCATAGCGAGACCCTGTCTCAAAAAGACAAAAAAAAAAAAAAAAAAAAACTTCTAAAATTTGCTCCTAGTAAGTGATCTCAGATGGTTTTGATGCTAAATAACTATTTTGTTTCTGTTTTTAAAAAGTATCTTCCATTTAATGAGTGGCCTGAAGTGTCATTTTTTTAAGCATTAAAAAATACTAGGTCATCCAAATTCATGTAATAGAACTGGGCCAGCAAGACAGCTCAGCGGTCTGCTTAGGAAAGCTTAGGGAACCGCAGGGGCTGCAGTTTGAACCCTGGCACCACATGCTGTGGAGCCCCACCCCCAGGGCAGGCTCAGCCAGCCATAACATTACAAAAAAAGGAAAAAAAGAAAAAAAAAAAAAAGCCCTGTAGTGGGGGTGCACAGCATGTGGTGCCAGGGATTGAGGAGCGGTCGCAGTGCTTGCCTTAACTTTCCTCTGCAGGCACTTTAGATCACTGAGCCATCTTGCTGGCCCATGAATTTAGAATTTTGATGGCATAATGAGACTTACAAACAAACACAAGGAAGTTTTATGAAAACAATTTTTAGAAACAGTAGTAGAGCTAGTCATGGTGGTGCACACCTGTAATTCCAGCAATTAGGGGGTAGAAGCAAGATTGCCCTCGATTTGAAAACAGCCCAGGAGACGTGGTGAGTTCAAGGCCAGCCTGGACTACACAGTGAGACCGTCTCAAAAAACCGAACCAAAGAGAACTGAAAAGTAGGTGGTGACAGCCCAAAACATGTCATTACCTCCATAGAGCAGACTGTGTTAGCAGCATCACCTTATTTTGTTAATAACTGGATAAGTCGGGAAGGAGGATAAAAGTGATCAAACCAGTATGACTGAAGGTAGTGTGATTTAAAAGAAAAGTCTTGCCCGAGCATGATGGCACCTGTTGGTTCAAAGCCAACCTGAGCTACATAGTCAGTTCAAGGCCGGCTTGAACTACAGTGAGATGCTGTCTCAAAGAAACACACCCCCTCCGCCAAAGAATGTCTACAGGCTACCAGGTCACCCTGTGTACATCCCACCTAGACTTTCTAGCAAGACACCCAAGTACAAATCACAACTCTATCCCACATGTTCCTGTATGCTTGATGCTTTTTCCTTTTACCAAGTCACCCACAGCTCCATGATGACTGATTTAAAATCCACGTGGCTAGGCACAGCTGGACACACCTGCATGCCCAGCAACTTGCGGGGAAGAGGCAAGAGAGTCAAGGAACAGCTGAGGCCAGCATGGGCAACTGGGACTGTCTTGAAAACCAAAAAAGGGCTCAGTATGTACTTCACCACACCCTAAATTCAAGCCTCGGTACTGCAACACAGAAAAAAACAAAAAACACTTGTGAAATCACTGCACCACAGAAGTTTAGAAGCAGAAGTAACTATAGATGGTAAATCCACATGTACTGCTTTTATTATATGGTTGTTAGTTGATGAAAACAAATAGCTAGTTTTTTCCAGTGATAGAAAAACATACTTGGGCAAGCTATGACATAATGTTGCGTGTGTACTGAGATAACAGAAACACTTCTTTTTGCACCAACTGAAAATACAGGGTTAATAATGAAACTTGGGAACGGAAAGGTCAAAGGGATCCTGAAACATTCACTATTTCAAAACCTTAGACAAAAGAACAAAGAATAGAAAAAAAACAAAAAGAAACCAAAGAAAACAACATATACACCATGATACCAGTCTTTTTTTTTTCTTTAAGGACTTCCTATTTTCTCTCCTTTTAAAAGCATTAAGATGCTTATTGTAGATTATGTATCATCTCCTCTTTGGCTATGAGGTGTGTGGTTTTGTTAACCAGAGACATCAACGAGTTCAGTTTCTGAGACCAGTCATTCAATAAATTATTTGGATCCTTGGGTCTCTGGAAGTTGATAATTCCTGCCAACCGGTCAACTTTAGCAAAGATGGTCTTGTTAACTACAAGATTTGACAGAAAAGCCTCTGACTCCTGCAACAGAGAAAAACAAGCTGGATTGAGAATCACTACAGAGGATAAACAAATCTTAAGCACTCTTAAAACTCTTCAAAATATAGAGCTAAACCTCATTATTAATAGCAGCTGCTGACTATAGTGAGAATGCACACGCAGCAGTGAGTGTGTAGGCTACAGTCTAAGCAGTGGACAAAACGAACTCCACAGAGCTGGGGCTGGGCCTGGATCTCCTCCTGCTGGTGCAGGGGCGCAGCTGGCCCCACCAGCCAGCACTCTGCTCCCTTCACTAGTTCCCTGGCAAAAGGCGCCATGTATGAAGCATGTTTCCATGGTGCCAGTTAGAATGTCCACTATATCCCTGTGCAACCTGCATGGCCACAGATGCAACACCTTGCTTCTAAGGACTTGGTGCTGTCGTCCACAAGTGAGAACCAACCAACCCAGGCTCAAGCCTTTTAGTTCTCCATAGCCATGATTTTTCCTTTTCAGTTACACTGTGACAGCAACTTTCTTTTCCATTTTCTGTATTTGGTACAGGGTCTGTCTAGTATGCAGCTTGGACGCATTTGTAGAGATCCTTCTATTTTCAGCCTGCCCAGACCCTGGTCCCTGCATGTGCCAAAGCAGGTGCTTAGACCACTATCTTGCTGGCCATTGTGACAGTAACTTTTGATGAAAGAAATAGTTCTCTGGGCCATGCCCACACACAGCTAATGCCTACACCTCTGCACGCACCCTTGGGTCCTTAGGAAACACAAGCCTGGCTGCAGTGCTGCTCTAACAAGTCCTCTGCAGGCGAAGCACAGCCAAGTCCACCTACCACATTTTGTTCCTGCAGAGACCTAAGCGTACGGATTGTACGTACACTCTGAACTTCACATGGGTCAGCACAAAACTAGTATTTTAGTAAAAGGCCATGGAGTACTGAGGGTGGAATCAGTACCACCGAGCAGCAGCCCAAGCCCCTAAGATTTTATCTAGTGTAAACACTACTAATGTAATGCTAAACTTACTAGTTAGGTTGTATTTTGACATTCAAGCTAGTTTGGAAAACTTTCTACTGCTCAAATTTAAATAATACATTTTTTCTACTCAAGTTTTACAAGCTGACTGATACCCAAAGGAACGGTTACAAGTAACCCCAACAAGGATGCTCACTACTCACATCAACAGACAGATCCAGAAGCTGTGCCATCCTTTTCATTGTGATCCGAGTGTAGTACTTGGCCATTATTCTAATATTCTGGGGGCAGGACAGAGGGCAGAAGACACATAGCTGTCAGTAAGGATGGAAGGCCACTCATCTTTGTATCCAACAAGGTCATTCACACTCTCAGGCCCTGCCCACGTCTAGAATGAAGCCGGTTCTAAACTTTTTTCTTGTTTTTACAGCCAGGAACTGAACTCAGGATCTTGCACTTGCCAGGTGCCAGGCTACTGAGCTATATCCCTGGCCTGGCTAAAAATTCCAAAAACAAAGCCTAAACACTGAGATATTTTGATTTCTGAATTATTATGAGTATTTTACAAGCACTGCTTTCCCTGAGCTATCTCCTCAGCTCCTGATGTAATTCTTTAAGTACACAGTCCACTAATAAGCTTGTTTTCACCAGGTTGTGGTTAATAAGTGGCAAAAGTACTAAAATATTTGTGTTCAGTGTAAGAAGCTAAAGTTTCTACTTATTTGTGGGTCTGAGCAAGGTCTCACGCAAACTTGCTATATAGGGAGGCTAGTCTGGAACTTGCAATCCCCCTGCTTCAGCCGTGCAACTGCCGCAGCTGCAGGTATACACCATGACACCTGGCTGATGCAAATGTTTTAAAGGCTAAAACACAAAATACACACATACGTATATACATATGTACATATCCATACATAAAATGAATCTCAAAATGTTTATCACTTACATCCTTGTCGTTACTTAAGGGTAACTGCAAACTGTCTTTCTTTTTGTTTTTCTTTTGAGACCGGCCTATTACGTAGTTCAGGCAGGCCTTGAGCTCACTTTGTAGCCCAGCCTAGCCTTGAACTTGAACAATCCTTCTGCCTCAGCCTCCCAAGTGCTGGGATTATAGGTGTGCACCACGGCGCCTGGCTTACATTTCCTAATTTCCAGTGGCAATGGTAAAATCAGAACTAGAGTCTCCTTTACTCTTAGTGTTCTCAACAAAGCACCAACACCAAGGCCTACATGAACAAATGAGGACTGAGGGCAGAAATGAGAACCCAAGCAGCTGCCCCTCTGCTCTCCACCAGGACTGCCGCTAACGCCAGCCTCCTAGGAAATCTAGCTGCATTCTGTGCTTCCCCTTCCTTCCCCTTTGCTTTTTTCTCATTTGTTGAGACAGGCTCTTGCTGCCTAGTTGAGGCTGGGCTTGAGCTCGCAGAAAATCCTCTGGCCTTAGCCTGCTGAGTGTTGACTAGAGGCGTGACCCCCTGCACCACTTGATTTATGCTTGGTTTACTCTTTATGGTGAATTTACAACCCTGGTCCACTAACTCCCCTCTTTAGTCCTACACCAGGTCCCCTCCTCAGGCTCTGTTTGTTGCTTCCATTCTGATACTCACTGCCCATCACCAAGTGGTGCCTCACCTTTAGGCACCACTCACACTCACAAGGAAACTCTCAACTCTGACCTGGACACTCTGCATTTAGTTAGAAGTTTTCATTACTGGGACATACAAACCTGTTTCTGATTTTCCCAGACCTCCAGTTTCTCCTGGAGCTTCCAAATTCCTCAATGGTCTATATCTCTGACTCAGTGACTATTGTCTCTGCCGGCCTGGTAATTATATCCACTTCTTTTCTTTTAGTTTTGTCTTTTTGAGACAGTCTGGCTACACAGTCCAGGCTGGTCTTGAATGTACAGGGATCCTCCTGCCTCAGCCTCCCAAGTGCTGGGATCACAGGCATGTCCTACAATACCCAGCTGCATCTTCTTTTATTTTTTTTTTGAGACAGGGTCTCACTATGCAGTTGAGGCTGGCCTTGAGCTCACTTTTGTAGCCCAGGCTGGTCTCGAACTCACACTGATCCCCCTGCCCTCAGCCTCCCAAGTGCTGGGATTACAGGTGTGTGCCACCATGCCCGGGCCGCATCTTCTTTTGTTTTTTTTTTTTTTTTTTTTTTTTGAGACAGGGTCTCGCTATGCAGTTGAGGTTGGCCTTGAGCTCACTTTTGTAGCCCAGGCTGGTCTCGAACTCGCACCGATCCTCCTGCCTCAGCCTCCCGAGTGCTGGGATTACAGGCGTGCGCCACCACGCCCGGCTACGCATCTTCTTTTGAGTCTTACACCCTCCTCAATTCCTTCATCCTCTAGGCTGACCTTCCATGGGAAGCCAATCAACTGTACTCTCTGCACACCTGTACCAAGATACCTTAATATTTTCTGTTTGTAAGTATCTTTCTCCATGATTATTAATCGTTTTTGGGGTGGATACTGGGGATTGAACTGAGGACCTTGGACTTGCCAGGCAAGCACTTATTCCACTGAGCTATGTCTTAGCCTACATGTTAATCTTGAAGGGAGAGGACATGCCTTGTTCTCTCACATGCCCAGCATTTAGTACAATAACTGGTAGAGAAAGTGCCTAAGAAATTTTTTTTGTCTTTTAGAGACAGGATCTTGCTATGCAGTTCAGGCTGGGCTTGAGCCCACTTTTGTAGCCCAGGCTGGTCTCGAGCTCACACTGATCCTCCTGCCTCAGCCTCCCAAGTGCTGGGATTACAGGCCTGAATCACCACGCCCAGCCTAAGAAATATCTATTACATGAATAAATGAATGGCCTAATTCAGTTTACAGTGATGCTAAAAAGATCACAGTTCAGGTTTAAGGTATTTAAACCATTTCTAAGACAGCAAGTGAGTATCAAAGTGAAACACCCCATTCTACTGTGTAGTTTCCTGGGCTTGAACTCACATAACTTCCTGAGTAGCTGGGACTATAGGTATATCCATCCGGAAGGCATGGCCTACCACCTGGTTTATAAGCTACAGAAGTCTGTATTCTTGAGAAGTCCTCCCAAAAAGAAACGATGAAATATAGTTATTTTTTCTATCAAGCCAAAAATGCTAAATAACTTGTTACAATAAAAAAGTAACAGGGCCCAGCAGGATGGCTCAGTGGTCTAAAGTGCCTGCTTAAGAAAGCTTAGGTGGCTGCAGGGACCGTGGTTCAATCCCCAGCACCACATGCTGCTCCAACCCTGCCCTCAGGGCAGGCTGAGCCGGCCATAAAAATAAATAAACAAAAGTTCTGAAACAAGAAAAAATAAATAAATAAAATAAAAAAAATAACAGCCAGGCATGTGGAGCATGCCTGTGATCCCAGCACTTGGGATGCTGAGGCAGGAGAACTGATGCTAGTTCGAGACCAGCCTGAGCTACAAAAGTGAGCTCAAGGCCAGCCTGAACTGCATAGCAAGACCCTGTCTCAAGTAAACAAACAAACAAACAAACAAAATAAATAAATAAATAAATAAGTAAATAAAATAAAAAGCCAAAAACGTGAAGAAAAAGACAAACGGCTGGGATAAATTCTAATATGCTTTGGGAAACAGTGAACATTTGAACTACAAATGTACATTCCTCAATGTAGGGCCTAGGGGAAAATTTAACAGTTAAAAAGATAATATCCAAAAGGAATTGATTATCAAATTTACACAATAAAAATTCACAGTAGTACACACCTGTTATCTCAGCTACTTAGGAGGCTGAGGTGGGAAGACCGTAAGCTGAAGCTCAGCTCAAGAAAGAACCTGTCTCCAAATTTTTAAAAAAGGTTGGGAAGGGAAAGTAGTTTACTGTGAAGGCTCTGAATTCAATCCCCAGTAATATAAAAAAAAAAAAAGTTTATGCTCAAAATTATCAAAGTTCAATTTGAAGATGACCCAAGAAGATAAATTCACTAAAGATTAGAATAAAAAATGCCATTTCTGCCATGCAGATCCTTACATGTTCAACAACTCTGTTCTTCAAATCTTTCCACCTTTTTTCACCATCTTCTGTCGAAGCAAAAACATCTGTCGCAGGACTCTCGAGGGAGCCTTTCCTTAATTCCATTCCGTAGTCCTCAACAAGTGTGGACCAGCGCATTAACTCCATCGTGGTGAAAAGCTTTAGGAGATCCCTGTGAATAGTACAAAGCTTAATGTTCCAACCCTGCAAAAATTAAACATTATCTAACAGGCTTAGCAATCAGTCCAAACTCCATACTGCTTCAAGTCTGAAACTGTCTGAGTCCCATTAAGATGCCATAAGTGGCAATTTCTACACTGGCTTCACATGCTGAAGGTGGCTGGCATTAGACGAGGACGCTGAACTGAGGACGGCTGGCTGGAAGCACAGAAACTCAGAAGCGATGCTGATGCTTTCTTGCTCTATACAAACTTCGTTTTATAAATAATTTCTTTTTTTTTTTTTGGTGGGACCAGGGTTCAAACTCACGACCTTGCACTTGCCCAGCAGGCACTTGTGCCTCGGAGCTATCTCCCCAGCCCCTATAAATAATTTCTAAGACACATAAATTTATCTTCAGGCTATCTGTATGTGGTACATATAAAACGATTTTGTATTTACACTTGGGATCCATCCTCAATTATCGATTAGCTACAAAAATATTTCAAAGTCTGGGGGAAAAAATCTGAAACTGAAAACACTTTTGATCTCAAGTATTTCACATAAGAGATTCTCCACGTACATAATAATAGCATGTTAGAAAATAAAATCAAACTTTTTAATAATTTTTATTTAGAACACAAGTTTGACTGCTACTTATTCTGCCAACTTCTTTTCTCATAGTTCCTTTAGTTAACGTCTGCTCTCCTCTCTTCAGGGCTACAATTGTTCATCTTTGAAATAATTGCACATACACTCAATGAGCAAGTAAAACAAAAATAACACTCAATAATTAAAAGCCCGTCATGTCTACAATGCAGCTTATTTGTTTTATAGCTTTTTTTTTTTTTTCCCCCCCCTGTACTGGGGATTGAACTCAGGACCATGTGCTCATTAGACAGGTGCCTATGCAACTGAGCTATCTCAGGCCTTTATTTGTTTCATAGACAACAGATTTTTGGAACGGACTATTTACCAAGTTCTATACTTTAATGGTAACACTTTATAAGTTAATCAAAAGCAAATTAAACTTGGTAAATAGTTTAGAATAAAGTGTTATAATCTCATTAAATTACTTTTTTTTTTTTTTTTTTTTGAGACAGGGTCTTGCTATGCAGTTCCCGCTGGCCTTGAGCTCACTTTGGTAGCCCAGGCTGGTCTCGAACTCACACCGATCCTCCTGCCTCAGCCTCCCGATACTTTTTATCTTAAAAGTAAAAATAAAAAAACAATTTCACAGGCTGGTGAGATGGCTCAGCAGTCTAAAGCACCTGCTTAGGAAAGCTTAGGCAACTGCAGGGACCGTGGTTTGATTCCCGGCGCTACATGCTGCACCAGCCCCACCCCTAGGGCAGGCTGAGCCAGCAATTAAAAAAAAAAAAAAAGAAGACAATTTCAAAACAAGATGATAGGAAATGAACAATGTATATTTTTATTTTATTTATTTTTATGGGACTGGGGTTCAAACTCACAACCTTGCACTTGCCAGGTGGCACTTGTGCCACGGAGTTACCTCCGTGGCCCCTTATATATTTTTTTTAAAGTAGGTACTGAGGGGAAAAAAAAGTAGGTACAGAGGGGCTGGAGAGATAGCTCAGTAGAGTAAGTACCAAGGTATTGAGTCCAATCTGGAATATCACAAAAGTAGGAGCTGAGATACCAGATATAGGCATGTGAGATTGATCAAATAATGCAAACACTAACTATTCCTTTCAATGATTAGACATTAGTGCAATTATCTTAGCTATCTTATAGATACACATTCCTTCCTTTTTTCTTTTTCCCCTACCCCAGCTGCTCTTTTCTTTTTAAAGTTTCTTCCCCTTTCACCATATCTAACATACCTTTCAGATTTTATTTACTCTTTCAGTTTCTTATACTAGGGAGACAATAGTGTTTGTATATGTGGGCTGATTTTTTTGTTTGTTTGCTTGTTTTGTGGAACCAAGGACTGAACTTAGGTCCTTGCTTTTGCCAAGCAAGTGCTTATTCTACTGAGCTATTGTTCTAGCCCCATATGTGGGCTGATTTCTTTCACTTAAGAATATTGTCTCTAGCTAGGCGTGGTGGCTCATGCCTGTAATCTCAGCACTTGGGAGGCTGAGACAGGAAGATGGATGTGAGTTTGAGACCATCCTGGGCTACCAAAGTGAGCTCAAGGCCAGCCTGAACTGCACATTGAGACCCTGTCTCAAAAAAAAAAAAAAAAAAAAAAAAAGAATACTGTCTCTAGTTGCATCTACCTAAAAAAGTCTTGAGTTTATCTTTTTTTAAAAATAGTTATATATTAATTTCTTATGGAATATGGAAAAGTCATCTCCCCACTTAATTTATCTTTAGTCTTTTGTACTGTAATCCATCAATAGTTAATGAAGAAGTGTGTACTGAGGTAAACTAATTTTCTTTCAAATCTTTTTTCTCAGAGGACATCCTTTGAGAAAGGGAAAGTGATGAGTGGGGAAGGTAGTAAAGAGCATCAAGATGTGTGCTGTCACACACCAGCTTCTCACCAGGAAGGAATGCACTTGTTATGTACCGTAAACACATGCTATTAAGAATATGTATTTTTAAGCCGGGCGTGGTGGCGCACGCCTGTAATCCCAGCACTCGGGAGGCTGAGGCAGGAGGATCGGTGAGAGTTCAAG
>PVJA010033385.1:0-10063 GCA_004027025.1 Myocastor coypus | reverse complement strand
CCGCGGTCCCTGAGGCCGCCCAAGCTTTCCCAAGCAGGCATTTTAGACCACTGAGCCATCCCGCCGGGCCCAAGAATATGTATTTTTAGACAGGGCCTCGCTATGCAGCTCAGGCTGGCCTTGAGTTCATTTTGCAGCCCAGGCTAGTCTTGAACTCACAACGATCTTCCTGCCTCAGGTTTTCAAGTGCTGGGATTACAGGGTACGCCACCACACCTGGCAAGAATAAAATTTTTTACAAATAGTATGTCTACTGAGAATAGTATGCTAAATACAGAATCACTTACTTGTATTTGGGAATTTCTTCTAACTTCTTATCACCACTTATTCGGTGAACCAAATCTGACTGTTCATTGTCAAAAGGAGCCAGGATAACGTAGAGAACAACACTTTTCAGAGCCTGAAAAAGTTGTAGTTATAGGTTATGTATTAGAAATATGACGGAAGGCTGGGCATGGCGGTGCAAGCCTGTGATCCCAGCACTGGGAAAGCTGAGGTAGGAGGACTGGTGTGAACTTGAGACCTGCCTGGCTATATATATATAATGAGCCCAAGGCCAGCCTGAACAATGCATGGAAACCTGACTAAGGGGAAAAAAAAAGCCATGGAAACTTTGGCCAAGAAGTAAAACAATTTATATATTAATTCTTTTTTTTTAATTTCTGAAGACCAGATCCTGCTATATAGTTTGGGCTGGCCTTATACTCACTATGTGACCCAGGCTACCGCTGAACTCACAGCAATCTTCCTGCCTCAGTCTCCTGTGTACTGGTATTATAGGCATATGTGTTACCACATCTGACGTATTGTTTTTTAATTCTGTATTCAAAAAGTTTTAAGAGAAAAATCTTACAAGGTGGCTTTTCAATATCTTAGTTCCTTTTTTTTTTTTTTTGCGGGACTGGGGTTTGAACTCACAACCTTACACTTGCCAGGCAGGCACTTGTGCCACAGAGCTATCTCCCCAACCCCTCAATCTTTTTTTTTTTCAATTTTAAATTATGTATTTGGTATAGGGTCTCACTACACAGCTCAGATTCATAGTGATTCTCCTGTTTTCAGCCTGCCCAGTACTGGGATTACAGGTTTGTGCCAACACACCCAGTCTTTGAATGTCTTTTCTGTAATATTTTTCCTAAAACTACTAAATACTACCTTCACTGACATTTGTTTTATTCTTTTTTTTTTTTTTTTTTGTCTTTTTGAGAGAGTCTCACTATGCAGTTCACGCTGGCCTTGAGCTCACTTTTGTAGCCCAGGCTGGTCTCGAACTCGCACTGATCCTTCTGCCTCAGCCTCCCGAGTGCTGGGATTACAGGCGTGAGCCATCACGCCCGGCTGTCTTTTTTTTTTTTAAATGTCTTTTTTTTGTAATGTCTTTTTTTTAAATGGGTTTATAAGGTCTTAATGCACAGAACAGACTTGTAGTGATTCTCCTGTTTTCAGCTTCCCCAGCAGTGTACGCCACTATGCCCAGCCCAGTCTCAACTGCCATCTCAGCACACCCTGGGGGTGGGACCAGCATGTCATGCCAGGAATGGAACCCCAATCACTGAGCCTGCCTGGGCAGGTATTTTAGTCTGCTGAGCTATCTGGCCAGCCCTCACTGACATTTTTAAACATTCACTTTGACAAGTACATAAAGGAAAAATTCTTATAATAAGTTAACAGCATAAATGTGAATACACATATAAACTCTTTAAAAGAAGCTTGTTAAAAAAAGTTTGCAAAGTAATGCTGATTCTGATCTACCATACCTATGCTGAACATTAGCCCTTCAGTTCTTCAACAGTGATACATAATTTTAATTAGCCCAGCATATACTAAGTATCAACATGATGAATAAAAAGTGATATCATACACTCCTCCAGAATTTGTAGTTACTGCAATTTGAAAACTTAACTCCTTTAACAAACATTACGTGAGCTCTCATCAGCTGCTTACCTGTTGCCACTTTTCACTTTCTGCCTGTATACATGGAGTGTCATAGATTGCTCTGTAGTGCTTACAAATAGATAGATAGGATCCCTCATGCTGATCCAGCTGAATCATTAAATTATAGTATTTCAACTTTAATTTCTGGAAAAAAAAAAAGGTAAAGTGGGATTTATGGACTTTATTCAAACATTTTCATAGAACACATGTAGATGTATGCCCACCTCTGTGTTCTCTTCCTGGAAAAACTTGGTATTAATCTTCTTGCTGATGATCTGCGTCCGAATGTAATCCTTCACGGCCAGGCACAGCCGCATCTGCTCCAAGATAAACTCTACGCGCTCTTTCTTTTCCATGGACCCATAGGTTTCCACCTGGCAGTTAATTCCTCAGGTAAGTTTAGAGCGGTTACTAACATTTATGACTTGTTACAGATTAAGGTAGCTATTTAAACATCCACCTCGTCAAATAAGAACTGCATGCATACATATAAAGGGAGGATGACTGCAAAAATAGCCAGATACCTTCAGGAAATTACAATTTATTATTATATTATTATTTTATATTTGAGGGAAGGGTCTGTAGGATGTTCAGGGTCTCACTACTAGATTGGACTCATACTGATCCATCTGTTTATAGCCTCCGAAGAGCTGGGTTTACTGGTGTGCACCATCACATCCAGTCTCAATTGTGTCTCAGCGTGCCTAGAGGTGGCAGGCCTGGGGAGTGAACCTTACACCCTGTGCATACTTGCAGGTGCTTTTATCTACTGAGTATTTGGGCAGCCCTGGAAATTACAATTTAAATACTGGAACAATAAAATGGATTTTCCCCACTTGGTGTAACTGAATGCGCCTATCTGGTGGTGCAGCCATCGGCACAGTGCAGACATGGCACCCTCCACCACCTCTAAGTTCCCATGTTACCCTCCTGTAGTCCAGACTTCCCCTCTTCCTGAGCTCTGACAACCACACTGCGCTTTTCAGGGTATCTCAATAGTATGCCGTTTTTGGAGAATGTCTCTTTTTCTTTTCTTTTGAGCTAGGACCTTGCTCTACAGTTCAGGGTGGCATTGAACTTGCAGCAATCCTGTTTTGTGCTCTCATCCGCAGTGTACCTGAGTTCTGCTTCATATGACTGCTAGCAGTTGTACTGACTTTTAATTTTAACCTTTCTAGTGGGTATACAAGTACATATCAAGGCATTGTTTTTTACTAATGACTAACAAAAACATTTCACAAGCTTTCAATTTACACTGCAGCCCAAACCATTACATAAAACATTTTTTTTTTTTAAATGCAGAGAGCAAGGCTGACATAACACTTAATTCAAGATATATCCAATACAATGTAGGGAAACTTTTTTTTTTTTTTTTTTTTAAAGGAAAACAGCTCTTTTTTTGTTTCTTTTAAGACAGGGTCGTGCTATGTAGTTCAGACTGGCTTGAAATCGCAGGATCCTCCTACATCAATCTTCCAAGTGCCAGGTATAAGTAAACAGAATTCAAATGTCCAAATCATTGCACCAACTTAAGACAGATCTAATGATTTTTTTTTTAAAATCCTCTCAGCAGCTAACCCTAACCAACCTGTGAGCACACTTCGTAGTGGCTGGGATGACCTCACACCATTACACTCTGACTCCTGGTGGCCCAGCATAAAGGGACAAGGTGTCAAAACAAATGACTTTCACCACAGATGCTGCTGACTCGAGACCAAGTCTTATAGATGCCAACAGCTCCCTACCTGCAACTCTTGTAAGATGGAGGCCGCTTCTTTGACGTCACCATTTTGTTCTTTTATAGTTGCTAAGGTTTTAGTCAGTCGAGCACGCTCAATTTCAACATAAATCTACAAATAAGACAAAAGCATTATCAAAGGTGACCACCTGCAAGGGGCCCCTACTGTCCCTCTCTTGGATGGAAGCTTTCTTCCCCCAATAAATGTATTCTGTTCATAAAAAAAGCACAAACAACATTATCAAAATTCCTGCCAAAATGTGTAGAAATGGAGAACTGAACTGAACTGATCACACTAGGCACAAGAGCTTGTATCTTACTGCGTTGTGCACCATATCTTCCACAACTAGTCACAAGATGTTTTACATTTCTGCTATCATTTTGTCTCTATAAAATAGTATGCACATTCTTTAGCTTTAAGATGCTAAATATGAAATTACTATGTTTGATAAATAACATGACCATAAGCTCTATGCATGGCTAAGTGGCACAGAAAATGGAAAGTGGCTTTGATTTTTTTTTTTTAGTGGCTTTAAAAGAACTACTTGAAACATAAAGCACAAAGGAGACACGCAGCTCAGTATCATACCCATGCTTCAGCCGCTGACCACACCCCAGTCCAAGTCATCCTTACCTTGCTAGGGTATTAAAGCTCCTAATATTTTTGTAGCTGTAGATAATGTTAACAGATTTATCATTTCCAGAAAATCAACACCAGGAATATAAATATGACTTAAAGAGCCCAGGGCAATGATAGCCTAGTATGGCCCACAAGCCACAGGTTCACCACTATTGGTCAAGGGAATGAGTTGTCATGCCCTGTATCAAAGTACTTAAACATAGTTTTCTAAACATAACCACGTGTTTCTAACTTGTCATCCTGGCTTATTATGAGATGAGGGCCTCACTACAATCCTTTAAGTATAGGAAGACAATAGAAAAGGATGTACAAAGATAACGGCCTCAGTTAAGGCGATGAGTTTTCTGTGCCTTGGTTTTGAAAATAAATGTACGTATGTGCTACGCCTATATAAAATGCCCGCTATACAAACATCTCGGAATGCAGACACAAGAGAACTTACCACTCTGAATCATGCCAATAGAAACTTACTTTTCCTTCTGTAACCATTCGTAGTGTATCAATTAACCGAAGTTTGACTGGGAGGTCTGTGATTTCCTCAACGTAAGTACAGCACTGTTGAACCATTTTTGCAACAGCCTAAAATATTAAGAACTATTCATAAACAAAACTCATTCCTCATACGGGACAGAAAGACATTCTAATGAAAGGGCTGTGGTCAAATCTGGTCTTTCTAGCTGCTATGGTGGTACGTACCTCTAATTCCAGCACTTAGAGGAGGCGGAGGCAGGAGGATTACTGTAGGTTTGAGGCCAGCCTGAGCTATAGTGAGCTCAAGGCCAGTCTGAACTACATAGCAAGCCTGTGTCTCAAAACACCAACCCCCCCAAAACAAAAATACTGGTCTTCTTAAATGACTCTAGTCACTGAAGCACCTACACCAAGAACATCAAAGCACCTCAATCTCCCTGACAACTACGAAGTACTGAATAGACAGGAGCAAACCAATACAGACCAGGAAAATCTTGGATACAAACACATAGCCAAGCAAAAAAACATGGAAAAATATTAGACTAACGGAAATGGGGGAAAGAAAAGCAGAATTCCACAGTGACTTGAGCCATGACTACAGGATACTGTCGGGAAGGATAAGAGTCTGTAGCACAGGCCAAAGATAAACAGTCATATCCTCTGCTTCAGGTTGAGGAGGAGCCAGTCACCCACAGCCATCTCAGTAAACTGGGCACCGAAAGCCGGCCATTCACTTGTCTCCAGTTTCTTTCCAAGTAGCAAAAGAAAGCTGGACTGCATCCCTGAGGCCCCAATACCTCATGATCAAGATCAGAGGGCAGTCAATAGTGCTGTAAACGGTGCACAAATACACCAAGTAACTGTGGATTCTGGGTACCATGCAAGTCTCTGGGACAAACACTCAACTCAGCATTTGACAGCCAAAAGTTGACAGAGACAACACACATTCTAATGGCTGTGTGTTTCAGTAAGTTTACTTACACACAAAGAGGCAGCAGGCGGAATCTGGCTTTTGTTTACCATCTGCCATCCTCTAAGTGGACTTTTTAACTTTTTTGTCTGTTTGAGACAGGGTCTCACTATACAGTTCAGACTGACCTTTTTTTTTTTTTGTCTTTTTGAGACAGGGTCTCGCTATGCAGTTGAGGCTGGTCCTGCGCTCACTTTTGTAGCCCAGGCTGGTCTCGAACTCGCACTGATCCTCCTGCCTCAGCCTCCCAAGTGCTGGGATTACAGGCGTGAGCCACCACGCCCGGCTCCTAAGAGCGGACTTTATTTTTATTTATTTATTTATTTATTTATTTATTTCTTGTTTCAGAACCTTTGTTTGTTTATTCACTCATTTTTATGGCCAGCTCAGCCTGCCCCAAGGGCAGGGCTGGCGCAGCACGTGGTGCCGGGGATCGAACCGCGGTCCCTGAAGCCGCCCACGCTTTCCCAAGCAGGCGCTTTAGACCACTGAGCCATCCTGCCGGGCCCCTCAGATTGACCTTGAGTTCACTTTTGTAGCCTAGGCTGGTCTCAAACTCGCACTGATCCTCCTTCCTCAGCCTCCCTAGTGCTGCAGATTATAGGCCTGTGCCACCATGCCCAACAATCTAAGTGGACTTTAAATAGCCTATTACAGTCATTCATAATAATCATTAGGACCCTGAATCATCAAGGCTAAATTTACATTAAGTATAATTTAAGATTCCTAAGAATTCAGGTTGGCCTTGAACTCATTCCAGCTCAAGCTGGCCTCCCAAATTTAGGACTTATTATTTTGTATAACTAATATGAACTCATAAAAATTTCTTAGCTCAAACACATAAATAACAAAGTTTAATGAGTCATGATTTAGATTTTTTTTACTAAACTGCAGACTACTTGAGGGCAAGAACTTCCATTTCTTAGCCGGGCGTGGTGGTGCATGCCTGTAATTCCAGCACTTGGGAGGCTGACGCAGGAGGATCAGTGCTAGTTCAAGACCAGCCTGGGCTATAAAGCCAGCCTGAACTGCATAGTGAAACCCTGTCTCAAAAAGACCAAAAAAAAAAAAAAAAAAAGAAACTTCCATGTCTTCACTTCCCAAGAACACAGAGATTAACCTATTTCTCTAAACAAATAATGCCCCCTTTCTCCCATAGCTCTGAACTATGTGACACTCCACATTGCAAACTGTATTTCAGGAAACATGTTTTGGACTGTCTTCATATTATACTACATAAAATGTGTTGAGCTTGCTATAACCCAGATTGTTGTTCTAAGACTTCTAAGTGGCCCTTTCAAAACAGTCCCTTAAAGCCAGGTGTGGTGGTACACCCCTGTATTCCCAGCACTTAGGAGCCTGAGGCAGGAGGCCAGCTTGAGCTTGAATGAGTTCAAGGCCATCCAGAAAAAAAGTTATTTATCTATTTTATGTATGTATGTATGTGTGTGTGTGTATATATATATGTAACCTTTTATAACAATTTAATGACGGTAACTGAGTTTTAAAATAAAAAACTTAATGTACTTTTAATATTATGCTCAGCCTAGCAGCAGTGTAATAAATAAAAGGACTCAGAAAAGAACCCTCTACAGGGGATCTTCAAGTTACAACCAGCCTGACATCTGAATAACTTGGGTCATGAGAGCAGACTTTTAGTTTTAACTTACTGCTAGTCTTGAGTTATGACCTGAATGACAGCTACTTTTGCTTCCAGATGGTTTCAACTACAGATTTAACTCTTACACAATTCTGGAAGGAACATTCCAACATCCTTTCTTATACCCATACAATTGAGAAATCCTGGGCCAGTGTCTAAGGACATGGAGATCCGTCTGTGCATGGAGAGGGACTGAAGGTTGTGTAGAGTGGCCTAAGTCGTCCGTGGACAACTTGAGCCACTACCAGCCCCTTGGACACTAACTGAGTTCATAAGTCAAGGGTCTATGTTTCTATCTATTTCTGGTTCGAGTTTCATCCTTTTTACAGTACCATTATCCTAATTAAACCCCCCAAAAATAAGGATCCAGAAGCTATTTGAGCAAATAGCATTTTAAAGATGATCTATAGGGCCCGGCGGGATGGCTCAGTGGTCTAAAGCGCCTGCTTGGGAAAGCTTGGGCGGCTTCAGGGACCGCGGTTCAATACCCGGCACCACATGCTGCGCCAGCCCTGCCCTCTGGGCAGGCTGAGCCAGCCACAAAAATGAGTGAATAAACAAACAAAGGTTCTGAAACAAGAAAAAAACAAAAACAAAAACAAAAAACAAATAATAAAAAAAGATGATCTATATGAAATAGGTGAACATTCCTATAATCCCAGCACTCACGAGGCTAAGGAAGGTGGATCACCGAGAGTTTGAAGCCAACCTGGGCCACACAGTTCAACTCCAGTCTAAGCCACATAGCAAGACCCTGTCTTAAAAAGCAAAACAATAGCTCAGTGGTCTACATGGCTGCCTGGCAAGTGCAAGGACCCTGGTTTAATCCCCAGTACCACATGCTGTGCTGGCCCTGTGCCAGCCACTATAACTGAGTGTGGAGCACAGCTGTAATACCAGTGCTCGGAAGGCCTAGACAGGATTACTATGAATCCAAGCTGTGTAGTGATACCCTCTACCAGATAAATAAATCTAAAAAACAAAACAAAACACAACCCCAAAACCAAACAAAAAAGAGATAGGCTATATATATAAAAATGAAACTACTTCTAATCGTTAAAATGTGTCTTATGCAGGACAGTTAGGACACAGTTTTAAAAATCCCACCTGACAAAAACCCTAGAAGAACTATATAATCTTAAACAAAATGAGTAGTGAAAGTAATCTATCTCTATACAGCTTCAAGTAAGTTAGAATATGCTTAGGCAAGCTTAGGCAACTGCAGGGAGCATGGTTCAATTCCCAGCATTACAGGATGTGCGAGCCCCAACCCCCAGGGCAGGCTGAGCAGACAATAATAATAATAATAATAAGTCAGAATAATAAATAAGTTTATCAGAGTAGCAAACTTATAATTTTAAAAACATACCAACAAAACAAAACAAAACAAAACAAAACCCCATACACCCTTCCCTAAAATACAAAAAATAAAATTTTAAAAGCAAACCTAAAAAAAAAGGTTGGAAAATAGAACTAAGTTACATGGAGCCAGGCGGGGTGGCTCATGCCTGTAATCCCAGCACTCAGGAGGCTGAGGCAGGAGGATTGGTGCGAGTTCGAGACCAGCCTGGGCTACAAAAGTGAGCTCAGGACTAGCCTCAACTGCACAGCGAGACCCTGTCTCAAAAAGACAAAAAAAACAAAACAAAACAAAACAAAAAAAAACTAAGTTACATGGATACTCTAAGTACCGTTTTATACAAATATGCAAAAATATAAACAAAAAACAGAAATGAAGGGCCGACCTGCTGTGCTGGCCCTGCCCCTGGGGTGCACCGAGATAGGCATTAAGACTGGGCATGGTGGTGCACACCTATAATCCCAGCACTCGGGAGGCTGGAAACAGGAGAATCACTACGAGTCTGATCTTATGTAATCAGATCCTGTAGACCCTGTCCTAAACTCACCAAAAAACAAAATAGAAATGAAAACAGTTGTATTTAGGGCCAAGGATATACCTCAGTGGCCAAGTGCTTGTCTGGCAAGTGCAAGGTATTTAGTTTAATCCCCAATACAAAAAGAAAAGAAAGAAAATAGTTGTATCATGACAAAATGGGAAGAACTTTAATATATCCTCTGGAATGTTATGTTGATATAATACATTTTCAACAAGTTCACGATTGTTTTCTGAAAGTCTTTATGTAAATGCAAATATATTCGCCTTTTAAGCAAACATGAACTCACTTGTTTTAACTGACTCCTCCTTTTTGACAAAAGCATAATGTTTTCATTAAGTAAATCCCATTCTTTAGCCTCATAGCACATCTTCACTACTGCAACTAATATCCGGGATGTAGACACCATATCTGAAGCCTGTAAAAATAGAAATATAGTAAAAGTAAGTCAAATAAAAATACTTCCAAGAAAACTAATGATAACTGTTTTAGGCTATAATCTACTCACAGTACGGGTCTGTTTTTCTAAAGAGAGAAGGGTTTCAATGACTTCTTGAAGTCTTCCTTCCTAAAACAAGATAAAAATGAATAATGAAGAAATACCATCACAATGCCAGGCGTGGTGACTCACGCCTGTAATCCTAGCACTCGGGAGCCTGAGGCAGGAGGACTGGTGCGAGTTCGAGACCAGCCTAGGCTACAAAAGTGAGCTCAAGGCCAGCCTCAACTGCATAGCGAGACCCTGTCTCAAAAA
>PVJA010033384.1:0-23324 GCA_004027025.1 Myocastor coypus | reverse complement strand
CCAGGCTGGTCTCGAACTCGCACCGATCTTCCTGCCTCAGCCTCCCGAGTGCTGGGATTACAGGCATGAGCCACCACGCCCGGCTCTTGAGAGTTCTATATTAGTCATTTAAATGAAAATTAAATGCTCTCCATAGAATTAAAAAATTTTCTGTACTAGCTTTTTAAAAATACATTGTGATACTCTTAAAAGTTATAAAAATTTATAATTTTGTCTTTAATAATTCTTATGTAGATTTGTTTTGAGTCATCTGCAAACTTTTGGATTGAGCTTCTGTGCTGTCTAGTTGTAGTCATTGTATCACTGAGTACATGATGTCTTGCACAAAGCTCATCTTCTAATTTTGATACTTTGTCCTCATATTAATATTACTTATGATGTACCCATATTTTCAGTGAAATTACAAATATTCTTGATTTTTAATTTTGATATGTAATTTTCAACATTCGTCATTCATATTTTGTATCACTTTGCTCACTCAGCTTATTTCTGTGTTTACTTTTAGCTTACTGATCATTTCATTAAACTCCTATAGCTGTTTAGTGAGTTATTCTTAAGCTCAAAATCATATGAATTTGCTTGTTTCTTCAAATATTTTAACCTTTTGGCTTTTGAGTTCTTTGTCAATGATTTTCTTTAATTTGGTGATCTTGATATCTGTTTTCAGAGAATTATAGGTTTCAGGAAGTCCCATTACCTTCTTTATTTATGTTTCTATTGATTTTATTTTGATGAGGACTGAAAATCTGTTAGGGTAGAGAAGCTTTCTCATGATTCTAGATACAATTTTATTTAGTACACATGCTCATGTGATGTATTACCTTGTCTTTGGCTATGTTTTGGTGCTTTATGCACCTACTTCCACTTACTCAGTGTAACTAGTTAAGTCTCATTTGCTCAGTTATATAAGAAGGGAATAGATATCAGTTTTATCAGCATTTGTGGAACCAACCAAATGTCAAACATGCAAACTAAAAGGTTTAACAATTTCATGCTTCCTTTTTCAATAACTCAGAATGATAATGGATTAATACTGATGATAGGCGGATATTCAGAGTATGAAGAAAGGAGTAAGAAAAAAAGAGAAGGGGATCATTAAAAGTAAGAAATATGGGCTGGGGAGATAGCTTGGTGGTTTAATCTCCTGCCTGGCAAGTGCCAGGACCTGAATTCAATTTGTATACTGCATTCTGTTCCAGTCACTGAAACCTTAGCACTCTCTGCTCGCCACCAAAACGATGTGGTGGAGCATGCTTGTAATCCCAGTGTTGCGGAGGCTTGAGACAGGAGGATCACTATGAGTCCCAGCTGTGTAGTGAGACCCTATATAAAATAAATAAATAAATAAATAAAATAATGGAAATAGAGACAACACAAATGATAGTAGCTATGCCACTAGATATGGTTTTTAAATATCATATTTATATATAGATTAAGAGGATTTAGAAGGTATCTACAGGGATGGATAAAAGAGCAAGGCTGGCAGTATTATTTGAGAGTGGAGAAAAATATATGAATGTAAGAACCAAATAATAGGCTAATAGAAAGCTCATGTTTGAGTTTTCAACAGATAATTTTGGGTGGGAATTAACCTAATATTACAATGATAGATTCCATTTAAAATTATTTTTTACTCTATATTTTGCATATACAAATATCTCACATGGATGATTCAGATGAAAGGAACAATAGAAGAAAAGAGCATAAAAGTAAATGGTCCTTTTCAGGTGAATCTCTTGGCCTGCTCCTTGGTTAGCCCTTGGTTAGCCCTTGGTTAGCAGAGTGCTGTAAGAATTCAGGCAGCTCTTGTGAATGTGGCTAGCCAGATATTTGTGTTTGTGATATCACCAAAAGCCTTCGATTTTGTCAGAGGGATGGCATGCCAAGATTGCTCAAGTACTTAGACCTCCATAGATTTTTGTCTTAATTTATATCTTGATTCTTTCTTTTCTTGTGATGTTGGGGATTGGACTCAGGACCCTGTGCTTTCCAGGAAGCGCTTATACTACTGAACTATCTCCCCAACCCCTCTTACTTACATGATAAGTAAATATTTGTGATGCATAGTGAATGAATTAATCATAGTGATGTGCATAAGAAAATGAAATTCGTTTTTGTTCCCCTCCAGTCGCTCCAACTCTTGATCTGTTTCCCAAGCAAAAAGAAAAATCTCCCCATTTCTTATTATTTTTTATTTTGCATTTTAAATTATTTGTTCTTCAAGTTTCTCACATAATAGAAACAGTGCGATGTTTAAACTTGTGTGTCTGATTTATCTCACTTAACTTTGTTATCTTAACAGCATTCATTTTCCTTCATATGGCTCAAATTTATACTTTAATGCAGAGTAGTATGGTTGTGTATATAAACAAAAAATCTGTTGTTAAACACATGTTCTTCCTTCATCTGTTGGTAGACATATAGAGTACTTTAAAGATTTAGCTAATACAAGGTCTGCTAGTATAAAAATGAATTTGTACATATTATTGAACCCTAATATCTGTATTTCTTTCAGGAAAATTCTCAGAAGTGGAACAAGTGGGTCAATGGAATTTCTATTTTTAAGTTTAAAAACATCCTTTTTATCATTTAGTAGTGCCTGCTCTACTTTAAATTCCTAGGAAAATATTGTAGTCTACTTTTTGGCCATGGCTTCACCAATAATAGTCATTTTATTTCTTCATTGTAGCCATTAGTTAATTTATTGATGATAGACGTTCTTTCTAGAGTAAGAAGAAATTATAATGTTGTTTTAATCTGCATTTTCCTAATGACTTGTAAAGTAAATACTTCATATATTAATTGGGCAATTGTAAGTCTTCTGAATACTGTCTATTCATTTTAGATATTCACTTCTGATTGAAATTTTAAATTGGTGTCCAATTTTAAAATTTATGTTCCATTTTATAGTTTTCTTTCTGGGCAATGGTTGGCAAAAATTTCTTCCAATTCTGTAGACTGTTCATTGTTGATATTCTTCTGTATAGGATTTTTAAGTTTGATATAATCTTATTTACTGCTTTTTGAAATTATTTTCTGTGCAAATGATATTTTATTGAGAAAGTCCTTGCTTATGCCTATGTCTTAAAGAAATTTAGCTCTTTTAGGTTTCAGTAGATTTAGTATTTTGTTTTCAATATTTAGGTTTTAATTTTTGTTAATACATATTTGCATTACATAATGTTTATATTTGTCAGGAAAAGTTTGCCCATGTCCAAAATACATCTTTATTAATCCTTATTTTTTCCCTTTCTATCACTTCTGGTTCCCTCCAACTCTCCTTTCATTTCCACTTGCTCTGTGTGAATTTTTTCTTAAACTGTCTCTTTAAAAATAAAAAAATCTTCCCTTTTAATCTTCCCCCTTTCCTCCTTGTCTCTTATTTCCATTCTTATTTGAAAAAAATATCTCTTCACTTCTTATTATCTATCATTTTATTCTTTATTTATAGTGTGGTTATCTCACATATGAGATATTTCATGGGGCCGGCCTGATAGCTCATTGGAATAAAGTGCCTGCTTGGGCAGAGTGCAGTGGCCTGGGTTCTATCACCAGCCTGCCATTCTGGCTTGCTCCTGGGGTGTCCTGAGACAGTGATTGAGACTGGAAATGGTGTCATGCACCTGGAATCCCAGTACTTTAGGACGCTGAAGACAGGAGATTCACTACAAGTCTGATCTACCCAGTGAGACACTGTACACCCTGTAGACCCTGTCCTAAATACAGAAAAAGAAAAAGAGACATCACATGATATTTAATCTTGTGTGTCTGGATTTTTTTTGCTTAGAATTATTGTCTTAAGTTGCATAGATTTATATATAAATATCCAGGTTCACAAGAAATAGAGACAAAATCAATAAACAGTATCACATCAAATTAAAGCTCTAATGCAGAGAAAAAGAAACCACAAACAGTGTAAAGACATAATATAGAGAATGGGAAAATTCTTGCCTACTCATCGGCAACAGATTAATATTTAGAATATATAAAGGTTGTGAAAATATAAAGGACCATTCAATTAATGAGCAACTGAAATAGATATTTGTCAGTGATCAAGTGCAAGTGGCCAATAAACATGTGAAAAACTTTCAACATCATTAGTCACTGAATAAATTTAAATTAAAACAACTGAGATTCTTAGTCCAGAAAGAATGTATGTAATCTCAAATCAATGAATAACAAAAGTAAGTGAGGCTTTGTAGAGGAAGAAAAAACGGTTTTTCCATTGTTTGTTATAGTGTAAATGACTATAGTGAGTATGGAAATTGGTACAGTGATTCCTCAGTTTTTTGGTTATAATAGAAATTCCATTTGACCCAGCCATTCCTCCTTTATGTAGCTTCCTAAAAGACTCAATGTCATATCATATTACAGTGATATATGCATATACATATTTATAGCAACACAATTTGTAACTGCTAAATCATAAAGAATAGACTATATGTCCATAAACAGATAAATGGATAAAGAAAATGCATTCCTTACACATAAAGGAGTACTCCTCCACCATAAAGAAAAAATATTTTGCTTTTGATTCACTTAGATTTTATTTGTTGTGATATATGTGTGTAGATTCATGCTTTGCATTTGTGCAGCCAATTTTGAGTCTTTCTTTATAGAGGTGATCTTTTCTGTAACATGTGTTTCCATCCTCTTTGTCAATTTTTAAAGGCTGAATGTGTCTGCAGTTGTTTCTCCATCCTCTATTTTTGCTCCTAAATTCATATGTCTGTTTTTGTGCCAGTATCATGCTGTTTTATCACTGCATTTTAAGACAACTTGAAATGCTCGAATGAGATGCCTCCTGCTTTGCTTCTGTGGCCCAAGATTGTTTTGGCTACTCTGGGTTACCTCTGGTTCTATAAGAATTTTTTTTGTCTTTTTGAGACAGAGTCTCGCTATGCAGTTGAGGCTGGTCCTGGGCTCACTTTTGTAGCCCAGGCTGGTCTCGAACTCGCACCAATCCTCCTGCCTCAGCCTCCCGAGTGCTGGGATTACAGGCATGCGCCACCACACCCGGCTTCTATAAGAATTTTATGAATGCTTTTTCTAGCTCCTGTGGAAAAGTTTTTGATATTTTGATTGAGATTGCATTAAACCTATGCAACAGTTTGAAAGGGCATTTTGGCAATATTTGTTTTGATTTTCTAAGAACAGGTGATATCTTTTTATTTTCTGATGTATTCTTTGATATCATTTTACTAGTACTATAACTGCAATTATAAAGTTCTATGGCTGAGTAGGTAGCACAGTATAATAAGCACTTGCCTGGTGAGTGCAAGATGCAGAGTTCAATCCCCAGTACCCCAAAATAAAGAAATAAATGAATACATAAATAAATAAACAAAAATTAAAATAGAAATAAATAAATAAATAAATAAATATAAAGTTCTTTCATGTCCTTACGTTAATTCCTAAGTATTTCACTTTTCTTTCTTTTATTTTAAATTTTATTAATCTCAATAAGAAAGAAATAGCAATCAGTTTGACCACATATAAATAAGACACCCACAATAATAAATAGAATGCATATTGTCTTCATACTAGTTGTTTATAGTGTAAGATACAAATATAAATATTCTAAAATCTATTAATAGAAATATTTTGTGGAATTTAACCAAGAGAAAGTAGTTGTATGTACAGTTCAGTAGTACATAATAGTAGTGGGTTATCAGCAGAAGTGCAAATGTTCGAAGCTGCTGACTTGAGCCTTTTACAGCTCAGCATGACAATCTGGCTTTCCTTTTTATGACTCATGGTTAAACTTTTCTGCTGGGTGCTTAAGGTCAAATTAAAGCAAGACATATATAACAAAACATGTAACTTTTTTATCTGACACGATAAGTCAAATCCCCTCAGGATTTACCTTGTAACCATGTACACTGTTTTGTACAACTTTAGACAGTGTCAGCCATCTGGATGAATCACGACCATTACTTGACCAATTCACTCTCTGTGAAAGCCTTAGAGAATGTTTTCTTTCCAGGTGACTCTCCTTAGGCACACTGTACATCATCTATCCCTTTCCTCTATAGCCCCATACTCTCCTTGAACAGAAATTTTGAGACACTACTTAGTTATAGTATGTTACAGTACAGGTTCATTTGCCTCCTGAGTCCTCATTGACCTAGAGGGGCTAGGGTCAAAATAATGGCTATATGTGTAGCTTGTCTTTTTCTCTAATGTTTTTGTTTTGCAAGCTTAAGTTGCTAATTCTTCAGAAAAGAAGCATAGTGATACTATTAATCTTTAACGTAGGTACTTAATCTTGTCATCACTGACTTTCTGAATATAAAAAGTCTTAAACTTAACTTGGAAATGGTATTTTCCATCAATCATTAATATTCTAATAAATCCTTATAAAATGTGATAAGAGTAGTTACACAATTTTATACAGAAATTAAGAAATCTAAACATATACAAAATTATAGCCAGTCAACCCTATGGAATTTTTCTTTGTTTCTTATTCTCTTTTAATACCACTTGTGTTTTCTAGTAAAACAAACATGTACTTGAAAGAGTGTAATAATAAACAAAATTACATTAGAAGCAGCACACATCTAAAAGATCAGAATAATAGGAACACCAAGCATGATTTTAGCGTTACACATTGCTATTCTCAGTGGTGAAAAGACTGTTGGAGTTTCTTAGGACCATTCCCTACCTCGTATGGTATATATAAGGGCATATTTTTGCTCCTGCCATGTTTCCGATCTTTTCTAATTTCAGACTCTTTTGTTGTTTAATCGTTAAGTTCATGATTTGAATTCAACTGTGGTATGACTCTCCATTTTTATTTCTTCATTTGATTTCTTACACTAGGGAGACTAGATGATATTACCCATGTAGGTCTGGTCTTGAATTATATTTATGAGTATATCTTCAAGATACATCTGTTTATGTATGAGGTCTTCTAGTTTATCATGCTTCATAGCTGAATAATATACCATTGTATAAAATACCACACCTTTTTCAACCATTCTTCAGATAGTGGCTATTTTGGTTGTTTCCAAGATTTGGCTATCTCAAATACTGCTGCTATAAGCGTAGGTGCACAGATATCACTATGATATAAAGGTTCCTATTCTGGGAAATTTTAAAGAGTCTGCACATTGCTTTCCATAATGTTTGCAGCAGTCTGCATGCCAACCAGGGGTGGAGAAGTGTTAATTTTTGCCCACACACCCTCAAACATTTCTTAGTTGTTTGATTTCTTTATGATAGCCATTCTTCCTCAGGTGAGATGATATCTAAATGTTGTTTTAGTTTGCATTTCACAGATGACTATTGATGGGGTTCATTTCTTCATGTATTTATAAGCTTGTAGTATTTCTTCATGTTAGAAGTATGTGGTCGTCTTAAATGCCCATTTCTCATTTAGGTCTAGATAGAAGACCCTTGTCTGAATATCCATCAGTTAAAATATTGTTTCTCCCAATTGGCCATTTAAGTTTAATAGTGAAAGACTGGTTAATGATAACAATGCATCGTAAAACCTTCAGAAGGAAAGGAGAATGTTTTGTGGATCTTTTTTTTTTTGTGTGTGTGTGTGTGTGGCAGTTTTTAAGTTATTAGTTTTTAAAATCAATACTTTTTAATGTAAACAACTTGACCAAAAATCTGTCACAGAATTTTGAGACCCATTAAAACAAAGTTTAATGAGAAAAAAAAAATATTTTAAAAATTTGTGGGTTGTCTTTTCACTCTGTTAGTAATTTCTTTTGATGTGCAAAAACTTTTCAGCAAGAGGAGGTCCCAATTATTGATTCTTTAATTTCCTTAGGTTAATTTCTAGTATTTCATTTTTCCTCCAGCTTTTGTTTTCTTACTTTCCGTTTTGTTGAGCTCATTATTGGCAAGCAGAAAAATGTCGAATTTAAATTTAAGCTTCCTGAATTTATTAGTTTTAGAAGCTTTTGTTGGAATTCTTGACTATTTCTATTTAAAGGATAATGTAATCTGAAGCTAAGGACAGTTTTAATTCTTTCTTGGTTATATATACAGGTTTTTTTCTTTCTCTTGCCTGATTTCTCTGTATGCAATTTCCAGTACTATTTTGAATAAGAGTGGTGATAATTTACTTCCTTCCCCTGTTCCAAATATATTTTTACGGGGGCTGGGGAGATAGCTACGTGGCACAAGTGCCTGCGTGGCAAGTGCAAGGTCATGAGTTCAAACCCCGGTCCCACAAAAAAAAAAAAAAGAAAAAAAAAACATATATATTTTTACATTTAACATATTAACTGTAGGCATTCCACAAGTGGATTTCTATCAGATTGAGATAAAGTCTCTCTATACCATTTTTTTCAGGGTTTTAATTCTGAAGGGACTTGGGATTTTGTTCAAAGGCTTTCTCTATTGAGATGACTGCATGATTTTTGTCCTTGATTCACATAAGGTATTACATTTATTGTTTGATATGTATTGAACCGTTCTTGCATTCCTGAGATAACATTGTTGTTCATGATGTATAATTATTTTAATATTGTGCTGCTGTCTGTTTGCTAGTATCTTGTAGAATTTTGTAAAAGAGATTGACTTGTGGTCTTTCTTAATTGATCAGTTGACTGGTTTTGGAATCATGTTAATGGTAGGTACCAGTAATAAATTTAGCAGTACTACTTCTCTTTTAATTTCATGAAAGAATTTGAGGGGCATTAAGAGTATTGGCATTTGGTCTTCTGTGATATGCTTGTAGAATTAAGTGTTGAATCCGTCAGAGCCAGAGCTTTTCTTAGTTCTTAGTTCTTATTAGTCCCTCAATTTCACTGCTTGTTATTGGATTATTAAGAATTCCAGGTTTTTTTCTTTGGAAACTGAAATCAAACTCATGACCTTGCACTTGCTAGGCAGACACTGTTACAGTGATATCGCCATTTATATACATTTTATGTATATATATATATATATATATATATATATATATATATATATATATTCTCACATTCATGGACAAATAACCAGACATACAAGATTAGGGAAGGAATGGTTTATGTAGATCACAGTTACTAGATGTTTCAAGATACTGCGGAGGTGTGCTGGGGCACTGCTGTGTCCAAGATGACGCTCTCCATATCTGTAAGCGAGGCCCCAGGCCTAGGGGGTCACATGCTGTCAGTTTAACTGTTCGAGCTTCTCTTGCCTCGTCCCTCAAGCATACACTTGACAGCCCCATGATTTAAATGAGGCTTTATGGGGACAACTAGATACAAACCACAACATTCTGTCCCTGAACCCCCAAAGTCTCATGCACATCCCTTTCTCCAAAAGTCATTGTAGTCCTTCTCTAAGAGGTGTCAAAGTCCCATCAGATTTAGCATTGCTGAAAAACCAAGCCCTAAGTGTCCTCTAAGATCCAAGGCAAACTCTTAACTGTGAGCCCCTGTGCAAATAAAAAAGTTAAATGCATCCACCATTCAAAGGCAAAAGACAAATATTGCCATTCTAAGAGATATATACAGAAGAATCAAACTATTGAGGCCAAAAATGTCAAAAAGCCAGTAGGTCAAATATTAATTCCTGTAATTCCACGTGGAACAACTCAAGTAATCTGTGGCAAATTGTGAGCACCATGTGTCTCTGCCCCTATGACACTTTTGGTGGTGGCTCCAATAGTTTCTCTCTTATGTTGGCTTTGCACCCTCCTTGAAGTTTTCTCTAGATGATCCATGTTCCTGGCTTTTTCAAACTTCTAGAGTTTCCGTAGAGTAGGCTTTCACTCACAGCTGCCCTCTCAGGGGCACACTGCCTGGTCTCCCAGGCTTTCTTCTGAAATTGATATGGAAGAGTTCTTAACCTCAGAATTCCTGTATTTTTCATGCACCTAAAACCAACTCCACATGGATGATACAAATGTTTGCTGTCAGCAAGAGTAGTATCCAGGCTTCCTTCTCTCTTAGCTGTAGGGGTCCAGTGCCTGGATTGCTCAGCACTCTGACCCTTATTCTGAGAAACAAATTACCTGTGCTGGAGTCATTCTATAGTTTGCTGTGGCCACTGCCTTCATTTTGGAACAAGGGTTTCTGCATCTTTCTCCCAAAAGTAAAGTCCCTCACCCTTATGTTTCTGAAACTGCAAATAATGAGAGCCTGCCACCTCATATGATGATCCCAGGACATCTATGGTACTCTCTTGTTCCTCCTGAGCAATGGAGATCTCAGTTCTGTCTTTGCAGTCCACAGCCATCCTGGCACTTTTATTCTGGCCAAACTCACAACATTTAAATAATTCTGCTGGGCTCTTTGCTTTTCATTCTCAGCATATATTTGACTAAGTGTTACCAGCAATAATCCTGCCACTGCCCTAATTTTTTTTACTGCTTTGAGATTTCCTTTGAAAGATTAATAAGTCTTCCATGTTTGATCTTAGTTTCAGGCAGTCTCTGGACATGGACAAAATTCACACAGACTTTCTGCCAAGGCAAAATACAAATGATCTGGAGTCCAAAAACCAATGTAGTCCTTCTTCCCAGTAGAACCTTCTCCAGACTAGTCTTTACAGAAAGGATTCCTGTTAGCCTTCTGGTCTGAGATCTGACTGATACCTCCCAAACAGAAGAACTGAAGCTGTTCCAGTGTTTTACATGTAGGTGACACCTCTGAATTTTTCCTATCTCTTCCCATAAGCCATTCCCTAAAGCTTGTAGTCTACATGGCCAGGTCTAACCACAGCAATCACCCTACTTCTCTGGTACAAAATTACGTCTTAGTCATTCTCTCATTTCTGGGACAACTGTACAACACACAAGTTTAGGAAACGAAAGATTAATTCAGCTCATGGTTACTGTAGGTTTCATACTTTAAAGCAGCCTGAATTATATAGCAAGACCTTGAGGCACTGTACTGCAGTGTCTGGTACGAACCACTCTGTAATTGCATGAGAGGCTACCAGGCAGAGAGTGAGAGAGGTGTATGCTGTTAGTTTCACAGTTTGAGCCTCCCTGGCCACACGCCTCAGGCCCCTCCTTGATCCTCTGGTCCATCCCCTTGAGCCACACTCTTGACAGCCCCATGAGGATTTGGGAGGACAAATAGACACAAGCTATAACAATATACCATCTTTTCTTTTGCATTATCTACTTTATTGTTGTGCATATTTTCAAAGCAGCCCCTAATAATCTGTATTTCAACACGGGCCATTATCAATTCTGTCTTTTTCTTTGTTTTTGTTTTGATATGGGTCTTGTTTTGGGAGGGGATTACATCTTTTGCTTACTACTTCAATGAAGAAGTTTTTGTTTCATTGATTCTTAGTATTTATGTCTATATGTCATCACTTTCTCATTTGTTCTTCATGATTTTCTTCCCTGTGCTAGGTTTGGGTGTGTATTACTCTTGTCCTACTAGGATCTTGATGTATATCACTGTGTTAATTTTATAGATGTGCTCTATTTTAAGATGCTCCAATGATGTTGTGAAATACTTCTTCAGCCTGTGCTCCCTTCACTCCATCGCCTTTCCTTCAGCTACTTATATCTGTACTTTTCATATGCATCATGCTATTCCCACTATCCCCACTGCTCTTCTCTCAGTTGGCTGACTCCAAATTATCTGCATGCAACTCACTTAGATTCTTCATGAAATCTTCAAATTTAATGGTATGTAGAACTAGACTGTAAAGGAACCTTCTCTGTGAATAGTAATAATATCTGAGAGCATATAGAACCTATAGGAAGAAGCTCTCATGGGCTATTAACTCTGTGGTTTTAGCGGAGATATGGATGAATCCCTCCGGAGGGTGAAGCTCTGTGATATTTGTAGGCTAATGTGGCTGAAAGTGTAGCTCATGTGCACACATATTTGATGTGTGAATAGGAGTAGTGACACTCTACTTTTTCTTCTCTGCAATTAAATTGTACCACTCACTATGGCTGCATTGTTCTGCCTGTCTCAGTGCTTCTATCCTGAGCCAATACTTTACTTTGATTCATAGGATTTATAGATCCTAACTCAATCACTTTCTTCTGATTAGTTTTCTGGCCCAAGTTTCCAATTGTGCTCTTTCCTAAGACTTCTCTCTCCTCTAATACCTGGATTGCCGGTTCTCTCCTTCCCTGTGTAACAGGAGCTAGAATAAGTGGAAGATAGGAGGTGGGAGTTTGGCTGGAGGCAGATGGACACTGCTTGGTTGATATTATTCTAATAAGCTTCCTACCTTGGCTTCTTTCTTACGGGTGCCAAATATGTTCCCCAGATAGCATATTTACCAGAGACAAGCTATAATTAGTATTGAGATTGTGGTTACACTGATTTTTTTTATTTAAACATTTCTGATACTAGACATTGTCTGGTGGGCTTCTCCACAAAGTTGACTTCCCCCATATGAGTATGTTATACAATGACTTTTCTGAGCAAATATAGCTATGGCAAGGAAATTGCTCTGTGTGTCCTATGTGTGCTACTTCATTGCTGCTTTAGTTTGTCTGCCCCATTTTTTCTTATTCTTAATATGCCTCCCACTTGCATATATTCAAATTCTTCAAGTGCAAATTTAGTCATTTAGATTTTTTTCTGATTTTCTACTCTGATATAATCACTTAATGTTCAGAAATGAAATATAATTGGTCTTGTGATATACACCCATGTTGCCATAAATTAACTGTGTTTTCTCAGTTTCATAAGACTATCCATTTAAAGAATAGAAACTATTTGGTACTTTTATAATAACAACTCCAAAAATTTTTGTCTACACAGTCATTTATTTAATAGTAATAAACAAAGAATATTCAGTGCCTAGACTTGTGGAGCTAAGAAGAATAGGATAAATAAATATAGTGAGCTTTCAGTTATTTGTTGAATCAGTATTAACTTTTTTTTGTGGAACTGGGAATCAAACTCAGAACCTTGCAATTGCCAGGCAGGTACTTGTGATCCTGAGCTGCATCACCAGCTCCTAATATTAATCATTACTGATACATTTACTGATTATCTTAGTTTTCATGCATTGTTTTGATAACACAACTTAGCTTTAGTCAATTATATATAAAAAAACAGAAACTTATTGCTTATGGTTTAGGATGCTGGGAAATACAAGACAGAAGTACTGTCAGATTTAGTGTCTAATAAAAGCTTGTGGATGGCTCATTCTGGGTCTTCACAAAGCTAGTGTGGAAAGGAAAACATACTTGAAAAGGTTATTTTGAAAGGACCATCATCCTGTCGATTTGGATGATATTTTCATTACCTGATCACTTCCTAAAACCCCTGCCACTTAATATCACTGCAATGTGGATTACATTCGAATTTTGTGAAGACACCGAATTTCAGACAGTAGTACTTCTCTCTGTTGAAATGAATGCTCTCATAAGTATAAGTTCATATATACATTTATATTGAAAATTGTTCAAGGTGTGACTAATGTCTGTAGGATACATTTAATATTTCTAATCTGAAATCTTCAGATACCATGCATTCAAAGAAAGTGGATAAAATACATGCTAAAATATCTTAAGTGTGATTTCATTGACTAAATCTATTGTTAAATCCATAAATAGAAAAGTAAGTATCTATTCCATAAAGTTTTTCTGCTGAATGTATGTCATATAGTGCAGAGAGTAAATCAGAGGTGCATAGTACAGAAAACACTTCTGACTAATTTCCCTATTACAGTTAATAGTGTAGTGATATATGAGCCAAAGTACCTTATTCTTACCATTAAAATATTAATCACATTGACAAAAAATAAATTGTGTTCTGTGATGGAAATTAACCCAGTTTTAGCTTAATATGTGCAAATTATAAACACAGCAACCAAAATGAATAACAGTTTTAGAACAAACCATCTTTTGAGCATAAACAATATCAATCACTTTGAGCATTTGTTGCATCTTAAACAATCTGACCACACCATCAAAATCAACTTTCTAATAAAAAATGTCATGTGCATTTTGATAATTTTAGAATGACCAGGGTGCAGTGCCCCTGTGACTGAAAAAAGAACTCTGTCAATGTAAACTAGGTATCCTAAAATTGAGTAACTCATCTAGTTAGGCAGATATTTCTATTTCTGATCCTAAAGATAGTGGCATTTAATCCATGGCATCCTGATTCTTTTTCTTTCTTCATATAATACTGAAATGTGATTATCATATAGGATTATATTCTAATTCGTTGTCACCATATTTCTACTACTAAATTGAATGTATATTAAATACAAGAAATTATTCCTTATATTTCTAGCACCTAAATCAATATCTGACATCTGACTGATTGGCTTACTGTCTTCGTCTCTTTCTCATCACTGAAACAAAAAGTCCAATGCCTGCATGTCAAAGAAGGAAAAGTTTATCTTGAATAACAGACTACAGGCATTTCAGATTAAAGTCATCTATGTTCAAGGCACAGTAGCACAGCAGAGGGACATGGTAGAGGACAAACAGTTCCCTGGTGGGAAAAATGTGGGAAGATATCAAGTAGCAATCACTAGCCAGCAAAGACAGCAAGCCCCTCTCTTTCTCTTATGGTCTATGCATCCTACATGTATTTAGGGAAGATAGCACTCAACCAGAAAGTCTGTTCAACTCTCCAAATTCAGAACTATGTCAAACGAATCAGAGTACTAAGTAGTCACACAACCTTGAGCTTAGCGTCACAAATTTAATTCCAGCATCACAATCAATACATCCAGCTACTTCTTAAAAGATTCACCCATGACCACATGAGGTTTTGGGTGTATATCTAGACCTAAGCCACAACACTTGATTTTTGAATAAATGAATGAATGAATAAGACAGTTATGTGCATTAGACAGAATGAACTAAAGATTATCAGTGTTGTGAAAGAATCAGAATGAGCTTTTCTTATAACTTGTATTCTATATTTTTTATTTGGTGACTAAAATTCCTAAATTAGAAATTGCATTTCCTTTTTTACAATATAAGTATTCTGTTGTGTCTAACATACACAAAGTGATACATAAGTTTTGAGAAAATATAGTTGTTTTCAATATCAATGTCATCATAAACATCTATCTATAAAGCTTTTTTGAAACACAGTTTATAGTGCTACTTTCCCCTAGCTTCTGATTAGTAGGCCTGAGAATTTACATTCCTATTAACGTTCTAGGTATCACTAATGTTACTTGTCAGTGAGAAATAATGATTTACTGTGAAAAAGCTGTCAAATTTTCACCTGGGGAAAATTCTGAGGGCAAAGGAAGAAAAGTAGAAATAAAAAAGAATAAAAATGACTCCAACATAGCTATAGTATGAACCTTTTTTGAAGGCTGGAACTACTGAGCAGAAATCTTTGAAATATAATGCAGTATTGGCACAGGGCACTTACCTTGGGAATAGAAAAATATGACTTTTTAAATACAATATTCTTTACACTTTAAAGAGGGAATTTCAGTAACTGAGATAAATGCTTATTTAATAATCTATAAATATAACATGCTTTTGTAAGTCATTTGGCCTTTAAAGTGTGTGATTGCTTTTTGTGTACAACAATAAGAGACTATTTTGTGTTATTTTCCCCATGAGTACTGCTGTTATTACTTAATATTTATTAAGTAGCCACCATAGTGGCTTTATTCTCAGAGAAGAGGTTCTGCTTCTTTATATTACTATGCTAAATAGGATTTTCCTACTGCCTGTCACGCTGAAACCATACTAAATAACCCAGAACAACTTCAAGCACACTGGTGTATAGGAATCAATACCAACATTTCAGTACTTAGAAAAATGAGGAGTAACAAACCAAACATTTCCTTTTTCTAACTTTCATTTAATGTATCTATTAAGAATGTAGTTTCAAATGCACCAATAAAATAGGACACTTACTGATAAGCCTAAAGATGTATTTTTTATAGGTGAAAATTAGGAACAGATATCAAATTGGGGTAGTAGGATCTACAGTTTAAAGGAAGATAAATAAGACCTTGAAAGTAATAGTATTTGAATATTCATTTAATAGAGACACTGTGCATGTTGGATTCAATAACTTGAAGAGAATAAACATTATAATATTGTTAATATAATAAACTGACAATATAAGAACAGAAAGTTTAGCGAGACATGGCGGTGCACGCTTGTAATCCCAGCACTTGGGAGGCTGAGGGAGTAAGATCAATGTGAGTTCGAGACCAGCCTGGACTACAAAATTGACCTCAAGGCCACCCTGAATTTCATAGCAAGACCCTGTCTCAAATAAGCAAGAAAAATAAAAGAACAGAAAGTTTAATAAAAAGTGTCATATTTCATAGCATGGATTAAAACTGCAAGGGTAGAAATCATAGGGTTTTTTTTCCTGGTACTGGATCATGAAAAATCTATTTCCGAATAAAATGTGATAATTCTAAAAGCTTCAACATAATTGTATGTAGCTCAAATATTGTCAAATTAACCATAATGCAAAATATATCTGTAGACATCTTACATTTTCCCTTCTTTCTCCTTTCCCCTGATTTCAATCTAAAATGTGGAAGTGCATAAATAATAGAAGTTACTAAGAAAGAATCATCACCTAGAAGATGAAACTACCTAATTAGAGTTCTGATAGGAATTCAATTCTTTTTTTATTTTATTTATTTATTATTTATTTTTTTCTTATTTCAGAACCTTTATTTGTTTATTCACTCGTTTTTATGGCCGGCTCAGCCCGCCCTGAGGGCAGGGCTGGCACAGCATGTGGTGCCGGGGATCGAACCACGGTCCCTGAAGCCGCCCCTGCTTTCCCAAGTAGGGGCTTTAGACCACTGAGCCATCCCACCGGGCCCTAGGAATTCAATTCTAACCTTCAGGAAAAGATATATTTACGTATACATACTGAATAGTTTGGATAATTGTATTGTTGAGTTTGGATAATTGTATTGTTGATTTCTGCTGGTCTTTTGAAAAGACCAGTTAAGACTGGAAAATTCGTTTTTATTTTTATTCTGATTTTTTCCTCTTTTGAACTTATTATAACTTCTTGTTATTGTTTTCTTTTTTCTTCAAATGTATTTTACACATTTATATCTACAATCTGAACAACTAAGTGAAGATAGCATCATGTAGCACAGCAACTATTGTTGAATTCCTATTACTTTGTTTAGTGAAACCTTTTATCATTTCTTTAATGTATTTGCTACCGGGTGTCACTATGCAGCTTGAACTTGTAGCGATCTTCCTGCTTTCAGCCTTCCCAGAGCTAGAATTACAGGCATCCTCTATCACTCTCAGTCTTGCTGGCCAGCTTAGATGCTTGGGGGTGGGTCAAGGCAGCATATGACCCCAGTGCTTTCCTAAGCATGTGCTCAGTCCACTGATCTATCTCATAGGCTGTACTTCTAAATTCTTGGTTTACTTATTTACAAATGAGTGATTAAATTGTGCAGTCATATATTCAGGGTATCTTCATACATCGTTTTAATAGTATTATTAAAGAATTACAGTAAAAATATCCCATCAAAAAATATATGGGGCTGGATCTGAGGAGATATCTCAGTACAATAAGTGCTTCCCTGGCAAGCACAAGGGCCTGAGTTCAATCCCCACTTCCGAATTAAAAATACATGGGGTGAAATGAAACAAGTGCCTTGCTGGCTGCACTTACTAAATATCATACCAGGACAACCTATAATAGCACACATTTACATCTGGTTTATTTTGCTTATTAGTATGAGCTCAAATTAAATCCATTTACCTATAATATTCTCCAGAATATTATTCCTTATGTCTGAGCAATATTCCATTATATAAAAAACACATCTTTTTTTTATCTATTCCTTGGTTAATGGGCATTTGTGTTGTTACTAAGACATAACTATTACAAATTTTACTGCTATAAACATACACACACATACATAATGGTGTTATGATTTTAATTACTCAGGAAAGAAATCCTAAAGAAACAGCAACTGCTAGTTTTTTTAAGAAATATCCACACTGATTTCTATAGTAGTGGTACCTATCTACACTCCCACCAACAGTTTAAAGGGTGATCTTTTTTTCCCACAGTCCCTCTGGTATTTATTGATTGATTTCTAGATAATAGCTCTTCTTTCTGTTGTTTTTACTTGCATCTCTTGAATGACAAGCGATACTGAACATTTTTCATATATGTATTTGCTGATCGTATTTCTTCATTGGAGAAGCGTATATTCATCTTCAATGCTGATTTTGGAGGTCTTACAAGAATCAAGTGGACAACACTAACCAAGCATTTAGCATATGGCAAATGCTGAAGGTATTCAACTATCTGATGAACAGGTCACTGCACGTCTGATAGGAAAAACTTGGGTCTTATTTGATCTCCATTTTGGGTTGTGAGTTCTTTTCTACCATTATGCAAAAATAAACAGTCTGCAAGCATGCTTTTCTGAGCTCAATTAAGCCTGTAAAGCCAATATTTTTTGAAATAAATGATAAACTTCATTGTTTTTTCATTTATGTATTTGCATATTGCCATCAATATATCTATAGTAATGGGTGATCATTTATCTATACAAAAATAGAAAGTTTGTACTCTGTTAATGAGAAAAAACACTTATAATAAGACTCCACGTATCTATTGTCCCTGAATACCACTCAAATGAGTATGTGAATGAAATAATTATGCCATTTTGAAATTGTTTAAATTAATATGTTTCTTGATGATTTTAGGAAAGTTCACATTTGTTGTTAGTTATTGCTACATTATTCTTGTGGTATACTAGTAAATAAGAAATGAAGGGTTATTCCAATATTTTAGAGAGTTTCACAGATCCACGATACTTATAAAATTGATATTGAGCAGAGAAAGCCTATTTAGCAACATGCTGTGTTGGTCTCTGTTGAGATAATTCATTTCTCTTTTTTGCCTTTTTTTAGCTGGAAAATTCTTAATGACTGTAATTTTGTTACACAGAATATAAGTACATGAGCACATTGTAAATGAGAGTCTAAAATAATGTAAATCAGTTGTCTGATATGTTGTAATCTTCAGTAAAACTGGAAAATAATTCTCTTGAGTTCCTATAGTCAGATATGATTGTCCTTTAGTTTTCAAATATGAGAAAATTTTAGTAGTTGTGAAAATATAATTTTATTTTTTCATTTTATACATGGGATATCTGGAGAGGACAGAAAGTGGCCAAAAATTAGAAGGAAATTGTATAAGAGCATTTATTCTTCAATGTCTACAGTTGTGTTGAAAATAAAGCGGAAGAGTGATATCCCCCCAAAAAAACCTGATTAAACTCATTATTAAGTTATTGCTTAAATGTAAATTTCCATTTTAATCCTCCCTTAATTTGAATAAAATAATCATAATTACTCAGCATAAATTATTGTGCATCAATGGTAACTGAGCAATGTGATTAGAGGACTTAAAAAGTGGAGTTTAATGTGATAAATTTGCCTCAAAATGAATCACACCTCAGGTGAAGAATGAATAGTATAGCAGGGTCCGTGTACCCGTTCTCTATCATTTTACATTGTATTGTATCAGGCATTGAATGTACTTGTAGAAACTAAGATCTAATTTGTTAAATATACTTTTCTAGACGTATAAGGACTAAGCATTAAAGAAGGAACTTCATCCACATTTATAACCATTTTAGATTTCAAAGTCTATGCAAATTGATTCTTTAAAAATTCAGATGAATGAAGTAAGATGACTTGAACTGTGAAGCTTTTAATTTCTTAACTCTTGTTTTTGTGGATGAATAATTACATATGATTATGCAAAGAGTATATATTGAATGACAAAAGCTTTCTGAGAATGAGAGTTGATGTACTAAGTCGGATAGATTTTTTAAATATAATGAACCAGAATGCTAATTCACATCAAAATATCTAAATCTTTTAAGGCAAAATTTTGTGCTGTTTATAATAGAATGCTATTTGCCCACCTGAGCATTATTTTATCAAACATATACCACTATACAATAAGTAAATTTATATGCTTTTTTTGATTCTGTGTGTGATTTTTACAGGGCTTCACTATGCAAATTAGACTCATAATTGCTGTTATCATGTAGCCCAAGTTATCATGGAACTCCAGATAATGCTTCTGCCCCAACCTCCAAAGCACTGTGGTACCTATTCTTTGTGAACTTGTTTATCATTCATAGATTATAGAATTATTCGTTGCATGACTGTAAGAATCACAAAGAAAGAGTATCCTGGAAAGTTAATTCTATAGTTTATGGACATTTAAACATTTCAGTAGCTTCTTAGATGTTGTTTTAGCATTACAAAGGTTCATCAGTTAGAAACTTTGGCCTCAGAGTGAAGATGCAGGAAGTAGGAGAACTTTAAAGAGGTGGAGCATTGTGAGGGTCATTAGATCACAAAGGCTGCTGCCTTTGTTTCTTATAATTTTGTACTTCTAGATATTGAAAGACAACTTTTGTAAAAGGATCAAATCTTATCTCTCCCCCCTTTTTAGCACCTTGTCTCACTATGTGATTCCTTTCTTGTGTGATTCTATGATGATGTTATCCATTGTTAAGCCGTCACCAAACACTTAATCCATGGGGCTATTGAAACTTGGACAATTAGCTTCCCAACGGTGATTTCTGTAAATCAGTTTATTACTAAGTACTTAGCCATATATACATATACATACATATATATATATATACATATACATACATATATATATATATATATATATATATATAATACATAGCACGGCTGTGGATTGAATTCAGGATCTGTGCTTGTCAGGCAAGCACTTATTCTACTGAGCTGTCACCTCAGCCCCAGTATTTCTTTGTATTCACAGAAAACAGACTTATTATTAGAGAAAAATCTAATAATTTTGGTAATAGATCATGATGTATCAAACAAAAAAAGATATTTTTTTGAGAATTAGGAAGAAATTTAAATGATTTCATTTTAATGAATACTATTAATAGTAAAGCAAACTTTCACAAAATTACCTGTGGGCAATTTAAAATGAAAACACTGAATAATTTAATTAGCATTGCATCCTTGGCTGAAGTCCCATTGTGTAGGAAATTTATTTATCATTTCTGGATAAGTGAAGTCGTTGTTTTTGTTATTTTTATTTTTAAATTGTTGTTTGTGTATGTTTACTATGAACAGACAATTCTGTTTGTTGTACATTATATATCTAGCTTATATAAGTAGAAATAATGGTTAATCCTTTTGATCAATTTTTAACTCTCATCAGCTTGACCTACTGGATTTGATTCAATCTTCAAAATACTGTAAAAGATAAGCATTATCATTAATCACATTCGACTAACGAAGATGTAAGATGGACATATGAATTTTCTAAGTTATAACATATACCTAATAAATGATGCAGGCTGAATTTGGACATAGGGATGGTTGTCTCTAAGATCTATAACCTCTTGTTTTATAATACCTCTTTGATATGCTTTTCCACCAAGCTGTTGTAACATGAAAGGCATTATGTATACTCAGATATTTTAAATTCTCCATAATGATTTACCTTGTAAAGAAAAGAAAGCTTTAACTACACATCATTGTTAATGTGTGTTTTATTGGAGTTGTCATAATATTTGTATTTTTGCTTCCTTTGACTTTCGTTCACCTTTTATTTGGTGAATCTGAAGTTTTCAGATCATTTTGAAGACAACTTCCAAAGTAATATCTTTACCTCAGTTAGTCAAATAAAAAATACCAGCTTCTTCATCAGTAAAATTGGATGCCTAGAACTATTAGTCTAAAAATTATGCTGCACATTAAAGTGCTTTGTGAATTGTGTGACAAATAACGGTTTCATTTATATTTGGTACTGTAGTTTACAGGGAAAAGATTTAGCAGAGAACATGTATCTTATATGTTTATTTTATGAAATTCACACAAGCTAACTTCAAAAGAATGCAGGAGATATGACCACTCACTAGAGACAAAAAGACTTGAAATCTATGTCTAAATCCCACAGCATTTTCCTATGTAATGTCTAAATCCCACAGCATTTTCCTATGTAATGTTTAAATCCCACAGCATTTTCCTATGTAATTCATTCTGAAGACTTTGATCCCACGATAATACTTCATGTATGTCTGTAGATTTGGCATCATCTGCTTGGTGCAGGTTTTGGACAAATATAGAGTGTAAGAGTTGTGTATCAGAAAAACTTCCATCCTGATTTTAGAAGAAGGCCTTGGACACCAGACAGTGTTGATCTCAGAGCACAAAGTGTGAAACTGTGAATTTCAAAATTTCAAGAATTTCAGAAAATCCAGGAGCATATTTTGAACATTTTATCATCTAAGGAAAACTGCAAAAATAGAGTTGGGTCAGCCCAAGGGATAATCCATGGAAGCTACCACCACCAGAAATACTGTAGAAGCAGATGCATCTACCACGTTTGGACTTTACATCTTGCCAAAGCTTGCCTCAGTTACTATGCATGAAATATAAGACTTAATATTTACCCTAAAGGATTTTGGACTTGCTTCAGTTTGATTCTTTTGTGTCTCTCTGTTTGTGAATTCTTGAATGCACAAGTCTATTTTGTGCAAATAGTGTTGGAAGTGTTTAACTTTCACTTGATTTGTACAGGACATCATAGACAAGAGTTTACCTTAAATATCAGGGTACACTTTTGACTCGCAATGTTCAGCAATGATGAAATTGTTAGAACTTTGGCAACTCTTGGCTAACACTTGGGGAAATAGGAAGAGAATGTTATGGTTTATGTCAAGATGTCCTCCCAAATCCTCATCATGTCACAGAGTATTTTTTTTCATAGCCAGCTGAATCTAGAGTGTGTGACTGACATGTTGTGCCATGCTAGGATTAGTGGTGTTGAGATTTAGAGAGCTGTGTGTGTTTTGAACACATAAGTTAGGTAACCTGAATATAATACAAGGGACACAAAGAAGACTATCACTCACTCTTGTGGTTTTTGCTGTTTTCCACTTCCATGAATCATCGCCTTCTACCATGTGCCACCCTGCCTCAGAGTCAGGCAGTTATACATTGAAGCTTCTATAAACAGGAAGCTAAATAAACATATTCTCCCATATATTTTAGAATTGGGTATTTTGCCTTAGCAACAAGAAAGGCACCTAAGACATTTCGTTATTTTAAAAAACAATCAATAAAAAAACTTTTCATTGCCAAGAAAAGTTGTTAAAAATCATATGAAAATCTGTTATTTAAATTTTGAGGGCTGAGGCTGGTGAGATGGTTTAGTGGTCTAAAAACACTGGATGGCTCAGTGGTCTAAAGCGCCTGCTTGGGGAAGCTTGGGCGGCTTCAGGGACCACGGTTCGAACCCCGGCACCGCATGCTGCGCCAGCCCTGCCCTCAGGGTGGATTGAGCCGGCCATAAAAATGAGTGAATAAACAAAGGTTCTGAAACAAGAAAAAACAAACAAACAAAAAAAAAAAAACAAAAAAAAAAAAAAAAAAAAAAAAA
>PVJA010033383.1:11045-23483 GCA_004027025.1 Myocastor coypus | reverse complement strand
GCCGGGCGTGGTGGCTCACGCCTGTAATCCCAGCACTCAGGAGGCTGAGGCAGGAGGATTGGTGTGAGTTCGAGACCAGCCTGGGCTACAAAAGTGAGCTCAAGGCCAGCCTCAACTGCATAGCGAGACCCTGTCTCAAAAAGACAATAAATAAATAAATAAATAAATAAATAAATAAATAAATAAATAAGGGGCTGGGAAGATAGCTCCAAGGCACAAGTGCCTGCCTGGCAAGTGCAAGGTCATGAGTTTGAACCCCAGTTCTGCAGGAAAAAAAAACAAAAACTTCACATTAATAAATAAGATTAAATGCCCCATAAATTACATAATTTGATCATTTTAAAAATCTAGGGTTGGGGGCCCAGTGGGATGGTTCAGTGGTCTAAAGTGCCTGCTTGGGAAAGCTTGGGCGGCTGCAGGGACCGCGGTTCGATCCCCGGCACCACATGCTGTGCCAGCCCTGCCCTCAGGGCAGGCTGAGCCAGCCATGAAAATAGATGAATAAACAAGCAAATGTTCTGAAACAAGAAAAAAATAAATAAAATAAATAATTCTTAAAAAAAATAAAAATCTAGCGTTAAAATCTCTCTGGCAATCTTAACCAGACTTATTTTCCATCAGTGGGTAAAATAAAATAGCAAGTATGTGGTAATTGGTTTATATTTCAAATAAAAACCTTACACTGATAAAAGAATGGAAATTAGAGTGTATACCTAAACATGCTTGCTGTTTAATTCTATAGCATATTACATAAGCAGAAGATGAAAATGTGACTCCTTCAATTCAAATATTACCAAAGGACAAATCATTTGTGAGCAGAAAAGAACTAAATGCAACCCTGCTCACGTACTCTTCTTTTTTTTATTTAAATTTAACAATGGTTATATTACATATTTTCATCATCAGATCAGTTTAGATTAATAGATATAGGTATATAAGATTGATCAAACAATTAAACATTAACACTTTCAATAAACATTACCTCCCCCCCCCCTTTTTTTTTGGCGGGACTGGGGATTGAACTCAGGTCCTTGCGTTTGCCAGGCAAGCGCTTATTCTACTGAGCTATCTCCTCAGCCCTCCCCCCTTTCTTTTTTTGACAGTTGACACTTTGCATATTGTCCTCACAATAGTTCTACAGAGCACAGTGTGTGGGCATGACCCACCTTTCTATTGATGTTGCTAAGAAAAAAAAAATGAATGTTTTGTTATACAAGTCTTGCTTTGACTTGCCCTTGATCATCCAGAAAAAAAAAAAAAAAAAAAAAAAAAAAACCTTAATCACAACACATGAAACGCAGAGCTAGATTGATGAGATGAGCTGTAGGAGGACTGGATCAATAGCCTCCAACATTGCAAGCTTCACTGGTGGCCCACTGCAATTGTAGAACATTGGACTGTGTATGCATCTGCTTCATGCACTCTTCTTACCCTCTCTTGAAAACAGGTACATTTTTGAGCACAAGGGCTGCGAGCGCATCATGTTTATCAATAACTGTTCCCTGACTGATGACGCCGAGTACTATGTGACTGCTGGTGATGAGAAGTGCTCCACTGAACTCTTTGTGCGAGGTGAGCTCCTCCTCCCGCTTCAGGTCTGTGGCAGGCTGGCCAGCCTGTGGCTCTGCTTTGCCCTGGCTTTGAGAAGGTCATGAGGACCCAGGACAGTAAACAAAGGCCAAGTCAACACTGCCTTGAGGTTTTAGCTCAAGCTATGCACGCACACACACACGCACAGTGGGGTGAAGCGGTTGTGCCAACTGTGGCTTCTGCAGCTTCCCTGGGGAGGTCCGGGTCCCACACTGTGCTGATCGCAAGCAGGGTTCTTCGTGGCGAGGTGGCTGCTGTTGGTGGACTCTGAATCACTTGCTGAGACGTCTCAGCAAGGCCTGCGGTAGTCTGTTTAAGGAGCCACCCCCAGAGCCGGTGTTGTGTCACCTGACAATCCCAATTTATGAAGACAGTCTTTTTGAGCATTTGGAAACCAAAACTCAGATGTCAATAAGATAATGAAATTTAGCGATGCATGGTGTGGATTAGGAAATGTATTAGGAGTATGAGGCAGGGTCAAGATTCTGCCTGTCACCTGGCTTCATCCCAGAGCCCTCTGATTGCAGACAATGCTAGTGTATTGACCTGCCAGGCCAGAATCAGACACCTGCTGTGAGCTCATCTGAGTCTGTCTGCGCATCTGCCACCCACCCTGCTGTTGACCTGAGGAAGGCAATCCCATACAGACTTGTGTCTGCTCTCCAGAACACCAGTGCATTCAAGCTGGAGAAAGGCCAGGGGAGACAGGCTCCGCCCACCTAACCATCCTGATCTCCCTGCTTTCATGCTAGAGCCTCCCATTATGGTGACCAAGCAGCTGGAAGACATGAACGCCTACTGCGGGGAGAGAGTGGAGTTAGAGTGCGAGGTGTCTGAAGATGATGCCAACGTAAAATGGTGAGCTGCCTTCCCGAAGCCTGCCCGTTATTATGAGGCTTCTGTCCATTAAAGTACCTTCCTGGTTGATAGCATGAGAAACAGAAATACCTTCAGATATATGGAAAAAAATCAAAACCTTGCCAGGTGCAGTGGTGCACACCTATAACGCCAGCTCACAGGAGGTAGAGGTGCGAGGATTGCCACAAGTTCCAGGCCAGCCTGAGCTACATAGTGAAACCCTGTCTCAAAAAAAAAAAAAAAAAAAAAAAAAAAAAAAAAAAAAAAAAAAAAAAAAAAAAAAAAAAAAAGCCCTGAACCTCACTCATGTGAGTAAAGATACTAATTAAAACTAGAGTATGGGCTAAGGGTGGTGGCATACTCCTATAACACCCAGTTGGGGGTATTAAGGCAGGAGGATTGCAGTGAGACCAGCCTGGGCTACAAAGTGAGCTCAAGACCAACCTGCATAGTGAGACCTTGTCTCAAAAAGACACAAACAAACAAAAACAATAATGATGCCAATTATACTATGACTGCAGTCCCTTTCACCTATAAGGCTGAAAACAGGTCCAGATACCTATGTCGGGAAGCCTGCAGGAGGCAAGTTCTTAGGGTATCCAGCTCTCCAAGGCTCCACAGCCCCTGTACTATCCTGCTCTCTAGCTAAGGTCTCCTCTCTGCTCTTCCTGGCAACGTACATGGAAAACATATCTGTATAGTTTTTATTTAGAGCTTCACCACTTTATTGTTAGAATACTCTGGAAGAATATTTCAAGCTAAGAATCACCAACTGCTCATAAAAAAAATTATGAAGTCCTAGAGCTAGGAATTTGGCTTGGTGTTAGAGCACATGCTTAGCATGTGTGAGGCCCTGGATTCCATCCCCAGCATCGTAAAGGCAAATAGGTAAATAAATAATAAATAAGCAAATAAGTAATTTCATTAATTAAAGCTTTTTTGTTTTGGGTCAGGTGGGGAATGTTTTCTAACATGTTTTCTGTTAAAATTATAAAATAGATGACTCAAACCTTAAAGTGAAATGTCATGTTAAGAAGTCTAGGCCACAAGCAAGACATAGTGTAGCCTATAATCCCAGCATTCAAGAGGCTGAGGCAGGAGGAACACCACCACTTCAAGGTCAGCACAGCCCACATTGAGTTCAAGGCCAGCTTGGACTATATATTGAGACCCTATCTCAAGAAAACAAGCAAATGATAACAATAAAAATCCAGTAATTGATACAGCAAGCAACTGTAGCATTTAATACAGAGTAGACTACTCATAGAAATCTAGAATTATAGCTATCTTTAAAATGTGTCACAACTGGCAGGGGGCATGGCTCAGTGGCAGAGCTTTTGCCTTACATGCACAAGGCCCTGGGTTCATTCCCAGCAACACAATAAATAAATAAATAAATAAATAAATAAATAAATAATGTCGAGAGCCCTGAAGAGGGTATTGGTCCCTCTCAGCAAGTGTGCCTGACTTCTCATAAGTGACAAGGGCTGGTTTGTGTCCCTCTACTGTGATTTTCTCCACCATTCTTGCTGCAGTGGAACTTTACGGATCACGAAGGGACTGCTACATTCATTCTCACGTGTCTGGGGTTTGTCAGAAACCAGGCGTTGCTAGGATAAAGCAGTGGACATGCGTAGCATGCTTTGTCCCCCCATAAAACACTTTCTTTTTTTGTAATCCATGTTCACTCAGGTTTAAGAATGGTGAAGAGATCATCCCTGGCCCCAAGTCGAGATACAGAATCAAAGTGGAGGGCAAGAAGCACATTCTGATCATAGAAGGGGCCACCAAGGCCGACAGCGCGGAGTACTCAGTCATGACCACAGGTGGCCAGTCCACCGCGAAGCTCAGCGTCGGCCGTGAGTGACATTCCTTTACGTGTGTCTCTCAACTGGCCCCAGACAGTGGGGAGTCGGTCAGCTCGCTTGGGGGACAGTTGGGCTTGTTGGAGTTCTGCTTGAGGCATTTCAAAATATGAAAAATTGGATTCCATTCTGCAGGGGCACCTGTGGCAGATGAGTCAGGATTTCTGAGAAAAGGCAACCACTCGATTTAATGGCAGAGCAGCAGCTCTGGGAAGGAGACATGGGAACCACCAGCTATAGAGGCTGCCATGAGGCTATGATTGCAAGACCATGAAATAGATAGTGCCCAGGGAGGAGAGCAAATCTTTACAACGTTTGCGCCCTGTACAGGGGAGCTTACCCACTGCTCATGACACACAGGCCCAACAGTCTTCAGTGGCCCTGGGTGAGAAGAAAGTTATTTACCCCATGGGAAACCAGTTAAGAGCACCTGAGGGTGCACAGCAGCAAACTTGCTGAGAGATTTCAGAGAATTAGAAACTCGGTGAGCATCTCCAAATGCCCTCTAACAGGAGACAGAATGGGTTCCAGTTTGCTATGAGAATTGAAAGTGGTGGCATAGCCCAGTGATCCCAGCACTCGGGAGGCCAAGGCAGGAAGAATACAGGGAGCTTGGAGCCAGCCTGGGCTACATAGTGAGACCCTGTCTCAAAACCTCAGGACCTGCACGTGCAGGGCAGGCTTCTTGCTTCCCAACTTCTGCGCTGGTCCCGCCGCGGTCTACACGTTCATTCACCCACTCAGAGGCGGTCTCCGCACATTGTTGATGCCACCAGGTGGGACCCAGAGCACCACAGCTCCAGCCAGAGGGTTATTTGAACAGAAGCAGATGCTCTGCTTAGGCAAGTGCAGGTACCAGGGTTCCATCCCCGGGACCACATGCTGAGCTGGCCCTGACCTGTGAGCACTAAGCAGGCCACTGAGACTGGGCGCAAAGGTACACATGTGTAATCACAGGGCTGGGGAGGGTGAAAACAGGAGGATCACTATGAGTCAGAGCTGTATAGTGAGACCCTGCACCAAATAAATTTATTTTTATTTTATTTTATTTTATTTTTTTTGTCTTTTTGAGACAGGGTCTCACTATGCAGTTCAGGCTGGCCTTGAGCTCACTTTTGTAGCCCAGGCTGGTCTCGAACTCGCATCGATCCTCCTGCCTCAGCCTCCCGAGTGCTGGGATTACAGGCATGCGCCACCACGCCTGGCTGCACCAAATAAATTAAAAAAAAAAAGTCTCATGAAAAACCTCTCTGGTCCATTCAGCTGGGTGCGGATTACTGGGTTCACCCATTTCTTCTGAGGTCCAGAACCAGGTACCTGTGTGTCTGAAATCAGATTTGTGCTCCCAGCATCCTTGGTGCAGAGGTCATATCCATAGCGGAAGTGTGGTGCCTTATGCCGTGCCCTGGCTCGGTCACACTTTGTGCTTCTTTTTCTTTTTCTTTCTTTTTTTTTTTTTTTTTTTTTTTTTTTTTTTTTTTTTTTTTTTTTTTTTTTTTTTTTTTTTTTTTTTTTTTTTTTTTTTTTTTTTTTTTTTTTTTGTCTTTTTGAGACAGGGTCTCGCTGTACAGTTCAGGCTGGCCTTGAGCTCAATTTTGTAGCCCAGGCTGGTCTCAAACTCTCACCGATTCTCCTGCCTCAGCCTCCCAAGTGCTGGGATTACAGGCTGCACCGCCAAGCCTGGCTTACACTTTGTGTTTCTACAGTGAAGCCGCTGAAGGTCTTGACACCCTTGACTGACCAGACCGTAAACCTTGGCAAAGAAATATGCTTGAAGTGTGAGATCTCTGAACACGTGCCCGGGAAGTGGACAAAGAATGGCCTGCCTGTGCAGGAGAGCGACCGCCTGAAGATCGTCCACAAGGGACGGTAAGTGAGAGACCAGCCCACGGCCACAGCCCGCTTCCTGAAGACAGCTTGGCCCCTATCACTAGGAAGCTGCTGCAGGGAGCCGAACTGTCTGTGGCTCTTTGCTTCCTGTTCTCTCCCACCACCACCAGGCCTACCACACCTCACTCAGAGCCCAGGTCCTTACCCCGCACCTTGGGGCCATGGGTGTCCAAAACCCAGGGTGGCTTCCTGCTGCTAGATATGCGAGTATCCAGGATGATGCTGGAGTCTGGTGGAGGACCTGGGTGAATGACTATCCCTACCCAGTGGGAAAGAGGATTTCTCAGAGACACTGATTTGTACTGAGCTTCTCAGTCAGGCTCACAGATGCAGCCAAGATGGCAGTGTTTGGGAGTTCAAACTCACAACCTTGCACTTGCCAGGCAGCCACTTGTGCCACAGAGCTATCTTCCCAGCATATACATATTTGTTTTTTTGAGCCAAGGTTTCATTATGCAGTGTAGGCTGGCTTTGAACTCACTTTGTAGCCCAGACTGGACTTGAACTACTTCAGTCTCTGAGTGCTGGGATGACAGGTGTGCACTATCACACCCAGCTAATTTTTTTTAAAAACCCCACCTGGGGTCTGCTGTCCTGCTTTCCTGGGCCCTCTTCTCCACCTAAGCCCCTCTTCTCTGTCAGGATGCTTGTGCTGTTTTACAGAATGAAGCATGGCCACTTCAGAAGTTGCAGAGAAGCCAGTGCAGTTCTGTTGGCCAAGGGTGTTGTAGTACTGTCTTTTGGCACCAATAAATATAGCTTGGCTCTCCCACCACGTTTTTCTTCAAGAGATGGTATTGAACAGCTCAGAATCTAGCAAGGATCCAAGATAGACTTTTTAACCATGGGCCAATGGACTCTTCTGAGAACATGAATGAGCTTCTAGGGACCTCATGAATCCACTGAAATTATGGGAGATTCCATTTGCATACAAAAATACACACTTCTGTAATCTCAGAGTTTTGCATTTTTTAGACAGTACAGCAATAACTATTTTTTTCAGTTTTAATTTTCCACTAGTGCACATCTACCGCAGATAAGGACTCCATCTGTCATAGGGTCTGCGCCATGTACACAACTCACCTAATTCCTTTTCACCCCCCATATCTTTCTCCCATTTCTATTCAAGAAAGATATGTCCCCTACTTCCTTGAAGCATTCTGAGGGAATAGCAAGAGACACAGTATGCTTCCTGTTATTGATCTTGTTCTTTGAGCTTTGGTTATTTAGTAGGTTTCTCATATAAGAAGAATATATGATATATAAGCCTGTTCACACTACATTTTTTATCTTTTCGCCATGCTGAGGAGCAAACTCAGAGGTTTGCCCATGCTAGGCAAGCACTCCAACACTAAGCAACACCTTGAACCCCAAAATAGTACTTGATAGAGAGAAGCCATAGCACCCCTCTGATAGCCACTGCTTCAAAACCATAATAAACCTGAAGAACTATTCATCTGTTGGTGTAGAAAGCCCAAGTCAAGATTGCTATTGGTAATGTCTTGAATCTTCCAGGGTAGCATTGCATTTAATTTTTTTTTTTTTTTTTTCAGAATCGGGCATTGAACTCAGGCCCTTGTGCTTGCCAGGCAAGCACTTATTCTACCGAGCTATGTCCCCAGCCCCTGCCTTTAATATTTATTTATTTATTTATTTATTTATTTATTTATTTATAAAAGAGGAAAAGTTTATTTAGGTCAGTTTGTAGTAGTTTCAGTCCATACTCAGCTGGCTGCAAGGCAGGGTGACAAGACAGAGGTGTCACAGAGGAGTGACCGTCCATGGCAAAGCAGGGCAGGCAGAAGGTGTCTGGCAGTGAAGTGGCAAACAGCATGTGGCCACTTTTAATATTCATTTATTATTTGCTTTTTTGTAGCTAAGATTTCATTATGCAGTTCAGGCTGGCCTTGAACTCATCTTGTAGCCCAGGCTGGTCTCAAACTTGCAACAATCATTCCTGCCTCGACCTCCCTCCCGAATGCTGTAATGACAGGTGTGCACCACCACAGCCAGCTACTTTGTTGTTTTCAGACAGGGTCTCACTTTGTAGTCTAGGTTGGCCTCACGCTCATGGTGATCCTCCTGCCTGAGCCTCCCGAGTGCTAGGATTACAAGCATGCAGCACCATGCCCAGTTTACCTATAGCATTGTTGAGAAACTCCGTTTTATTGTGAAAGTTATGAGCTGAAAAGTAATAGACTCTCACATACATAATGAGCAGCTTGCTCTTGTAGCAATCCTTCCACGCAACCCAAAACACAGAGACCTAATTTAGGTCACTAAGCAGAATGGTTTGGGCTTCCTGTTTGCCTTCTGGCCTGCATGATACAAGGTAATCAAGTGCAGACAGGGGTCTCCAATCCTGGGCCATGTATGATTTAATCATCTGTGAAGTCTTTAGAAATGCGCATTCCTTGTTTCCTTAGAGTTCACAAGTTAGTCATCGCCAACGCCCTCCTGGAAGATGAAGGGGACTATGTGTTCACACCAGACGCCTACAACACTCCATTCCCCGCCAAAGTCCGTGTTATTGGTGAGTTGATAACTCATCATACTACCATCTCTGTGGGAGCTTGCCTCCGCTTGCCCGAGAGTTACAACGTATTCAGATCGTGGTGATAAAGAGACAAAAGCATGGACTGATATCAATCAGTAAGCTGAGTGTTGGTTCTGAAGCTCTACAGTGGACGCGTCCCAGTGCCAGGCACTGACCTTCTCGCTCATCGCCATCAGAGGGGTTTGTGGGAAATCTCCATATGATGGCAAAATCTCTGCTTCCCTTTCCAGACCCTCCCAAGATCATCCTGGATGGCCTAGACGCAGACAATACTGTGACGGTGATCGCCGGGAATAAGCTTCGTCTGGAAATCCCCGTTACAGGGGAGCCCCCTCCTAAGGCCATCTGGAGTCGCGCAGACAAGGTTGGTCACAGGCGCGCGCACGCACACACACACATGCACGCACGCACGCTCCGGGCAGACGTAATTCCTTGGGGAAGGGCAGCGGGCTGACCTCGGGCAGGTTCGTCAATCATTTGCCGTGCTCCTAACGCCTCTGCTATGCTGCCACCTGGTTCGCAGGAAACGAACAGGATTCCGCTTCATTTTGTGGATGGCGGGGAAGGGTGGAACAATCATTAAGTGGGAAATAAAGGAGCTTCCATTCTTATTGCCAAAAAAGAACAAAGGAAGGAAGGAGAAAGGGAGAGAGAGAGAAGGGGCTGGGGATGTAGCTTGGTGGCAGTGCCCACCTGGCAAGCACAAGGTCCTAAGTTAGATTTCCAATTTTTAAAAAAAGGGAGGAGGAGGGGGGCGGGGAGGAGGAAGGCTACACGTGATGATCCTCTGCAGGGAAGGCCCAGGGGCTAGGCACCTGCAGAGAGCATCCCCGCTGGCCGCCATCGGAGGAAGTGGCGCCCCGCAGGGTGAAGAGGGCCCGGCGCGGTGGGGTGCGGTGGCTCCAGCTCGGCCTGCCCTGCACACCGCCTTCCGCAGCCCGGGACCTCGGCCCCTGGAACGGAGCCCGAGAGCAGCGCAGCGTGGGAAACGCAGCGGGCGGTGCAAGATGGAGGAAGGGCAGGCGTGGGGGCCGCGGGGTCGGAACAGGCGGAGACGCAAGGAGCCTGGTCCTTGGTGAGCGGCAGCCGCGGCCCCCACGAGGCAGAAGGAGCCCCGCCAAGCTCGGAGAAGCAGTGGCCGCCCCGAGGGACAATGGGACAGACAGCCTCGTTCCGCGGCCGTCCCCGCTCCGCGCAGGAGACCCAGGCCAGCTCCGTGTGTGCCAGGAGGCCAAGGTGGCTGCGAACACGCCAAGCTCCCAGCTCAGGAGCCCGGAAGGAAGGAGACGCCTGAGGGGACCCCAGAGGAAGGGGACACTGCTGTGGTGCAGAGCTGAGTGATGCTGTCTCACCGCTCATGGTGCTGGAGGGATGGAGGAGCAGTTCAGCCTAGGATTCAAACCATGAAAACAAGCCCCAAAGGGTCACTTTCAGGGCTATTTGGCCACATCCCTAAAGTAAAGCTCAAGTCCTGGAACACAGGCACATCAAACACCCAAGAAAATACAGTTTGCAGTGTCAACCAAGCAGTCGTGCTGCTGGCAGGGAAACAACCCCGGGGAGAAAGATCCATGGGAACCAGCCCAGCAGAGGAGGACAGGATCACTGGTAGCCTAAATGTTTAATATGTTCGAGAAGTCAGGTGGAGAAATGTTTAGTTCTCAATTTAAAGTGAAGGGGAGAAATTAAAGTACAATTGAGATATGTAAAAGACTCAAGTTATCTACAGATAAAAACTACAAAATGTGTCCAATAAAAAGCATAGTGGAAGAAAGCAATAGCGCATGAAATGTATGGTGGAATACTAATCTATGATGAAAAAGAACATACTAGTAAAAATTCAAAATAACCTACTACTAGTAGATGAAGACATGAGGATGAGTCTAAAAGACATAATGCAGGGCCAGAGATTTACCTCAGTGATGCAGTACGCTCTGCCTGGCAAGTGTGAAGTCCTGAGTTCAATTGCTGGTACTCCTCCAAAAGTTAAAAATCAAATAAAAAGTGTTACATGGTACAACATCAAGTTGAAAAAGTTGTGCACCCTTTGATTCCAGTTGCATGGCATGGGGGACAAAAGAAAGATCTGGGTACAGATTTGAGACCTGTGAGCTCCAGAGAGCAGAACGTGGGTGTGGTCGGGGACAGGGGGACCTTGTCAGAGAGGAGGGAAGTAATTTGTGTCTGTCTCGACTGTGGCAATGGCTGCATTGCCTCCATTTGTCAAAACTCTTAGAACAATGGGTTCAAAACTTGTAAATGTTACTTTATGAAAATAAGGGCACCACAAACAAATTCAGAAGGTGAATGTAACACTGCCCTAAATAAATGCCTTTTTCTTCACAATCAAAAAGGTAGAATATACTTTATACTTATCTCTTAGAGTTTGGCCGCAGGAAGATAAGTGACTTTGTTCTGTTATGAAGTAGAATAATTATGAAAATGAGTTCAGACATTCTTTCTGCAGCCACATGCACATGTGTCTGAAGAGATCAGAGCCCTAATGCAGGCATAAGAGTAGAGAGTTGCCGGGTGTGGGGTGTGGTGATGCACGCTTAGAAGGCCAGCACTCAGGAGGTGGAGGCGGGAGGATCACCAGGAGTTTAAGGCCAGCCTGGGCTACATAGCGAGACTTGATCAGTAGTAGTGAATATAATGCTAGCTGCTCAGGAGGCCGAAGCAGAAGGATCACTGTGAGTTCCGGGTCAGGCTGGACTACACATTGGACCAGCTCATACTATATAGTGAGACTGTCTCAAATAAGCAAGCAGATTAATAATAACGATAATGATAATAATAATAATAATAATAATAATAAATAAGGGCCAGCGAGATAGCTCAGCTGACTAAGGGCTTGCTTAGACAAGTGCAGGGAACAGATCCTCTAGCTCCGGCCCCGCACCAGGGTGAATAGAGCTCACAACCAAGTGGTGGTGTGTGTCTGTAATCCCAGTGCAGGGCCAGGTGTGTGTGTGTGTGTGTGTGTGTGTGTGTGTGCGTGTGTGTGCGCGTGTGTGCTGAAAACAGCAGCCCAACCTGCATGGCGAGGTCTTGTACTGAATACATCATACATGCATACATACATACATACATACATACATACATACATACATACCTCTGTTCTGGAGGCAGGGGAGTTAAAAGCACCCGGGATCTTGGCCCTTAGCGGCCTGTGGGGCTACAGTCTCATGCTGTGACCTCGCCTTGTGCCTCTACCAGGCTATCATGGAGGGCAGCGGCCGCATCCGGTCAGAGCACTACCCCGACAGCAGCACCCTGGTCATCGATGTGGCAGAGCGCGATGACTCGGGTGTCTACCACATCAACCTGAAGAACGAGGCGGGCGAGGCACACGCCAGCATCAAGATCAAGGTGGTGGGTGAGTATGGCACTACCCACTCGGCTTGGTGAGGACCCAGCAGGGCCTGGCAGCTGTGCTCAGCCCCACTGCCCACCTGCCATCACCAGGGCAGCTGTTCTGGGACCATTCATTGGCTCTGCTAAGCTCTGGTCCCTTCTGGAGTGCTTTAAAGGTCATCGAGGCCCAACCACTAAAGGATTGCCCCCAAGCTGATCTGTCCAGGGCTGTGAACCCTGGCCTTGGCCTCCACTTAGGAGTCCCACTTCAGGGCAACCTTGGTGGGCACTACACAGAGTGGGACAAGACGTCTCTGTGCT
>PVJA010033383.1:0-10945 GCA_004027025.1 Myocastor coypus | reverse complement strand
CAGGCCAGAAGCTTATTCTGTACTTAAAAACAAACAAACATCAACAGCAAAAAAAAAGCCATGGCCCCTGCCTCTGACACATATATAATCATTTCTGAGTGGCTACTTAAAAAGAAAGCTCAAGAGCCCCGGCTTTTGAGGCACTGTGTGCAATGTGGATCTCTGTCAAAGCTTGGGGGACCCCCGGGTTTTGTTCCCATGGCCTGCCCTTCCCTTCTTCTGTGTGGGTGTAACTCTGTGCAAATGAATTGCATGTCAAGAAACGCGGAAAAGAGCCGGGCGTGGTGGCACACGCCTGTAATCCCAGCACTCGGGAGGCTGAGGCAGAAGGATCGGTGTGAGTTCGAGACCAGCCTGGGCTACAAAAGTGAGCCCAAGGCCAGCCTGAACTGCATAGTGAGACCCTGCCTCAAAAAGACAAAAAAAAAAAAAAAAAAAAAAAAAAAAAAAAGAAACGCGGAAAAATACTCCAAAATAAGTTTCTGTGATTATCACAAAACATTTTCCCCAGGACCATGCTTCTTTAAATCTCAGGTTTCTGTTTTCTTTCATCCTGCCCTGTCTTGTTGTCCACCACAGACATCCCAGACCCCCCCGTGGCCCCGAACGTGACAGAGGTGGGAGACGACTGGTGTGTGATGACCTGGGAGCCCCCGGCCTACGATGGCGGCTCTCCGATCTTGGGTGAGGATGAGGACCAGGTGGTGTGGCTGGGGAGACGAGGTGCCCTCCCACACATGCCCATGCCCAACGTGGCCACAGCCACTTACAGTGCTGGAGTCTAGGCTGACTTTACATCAGCTGACATACAAACAGGTCCATTGAATACTGTATCATCAACTGCCATCTTTCTTTGTCATTTATAGTCAATATTTAATTGTTTGGTTTCTTTTTTTGAGGCAGGGGCCTAGCCTAGGTTGACCTCTAACTCTTGATCCAGCTGCCTCAGCCTCCTGAGGGCTAGAATCACAGATGTGTGCACCATGCCCCTGTTCAGTATCTCATTTCAATTTTCATTTATTTATCCTGTTGTTAAAGTTTTCTAGTAACAGTGATTGAATCCAGGGCCTTCATCCCCAGCCCATTTTTTATGTTTTGTTTGGAGACTGGCTTTTGCTAACTCACCAAACTGCCCGACTGGGCTTCAACTTGCCATCCTCCTGCCTCAGCCTCCCACAGCGCTGTGCTCCACCCTGCCTGGCTTCTATCTCTAACTTTCACGCGACTATAAGTCTAACTTCCACCGCCCCAGTCAGTAAATGCTTTGCTCCACAAGTTCTGTCTTGAAGAATTTTTTTTTTTAACATTAAATGTTTGGTGGGGCTGGGGAGATAGCTCCATGGCACAAGTGCCTGCCTGGCAAGTACAAGGTTGTGAGTTTGAACCCCGGTCCCACCAAAAAAAAAAAAACATTAAATGTTTGGAAGAATTTGTTCCCCAGGTGGCATAAGAACTTGTCCCCAAGTCACCTCCCATTCATGCCTACCTGGCCAGCTTGGTCACCGCCACTGGGTCACTACACCCCTCATGTCTGCTGCCCCTTGTCCTTTTTTTTTATGGCTGGCTCAGCCTGCCCTGAGGGCAAGGCTGGTGCAGCATGTGGTGCTGGGCATTGAACTGCGGTCCCTGCCACCGCCTAAGCATTCCTAAGCAGGTGCTTTAGACCACTGAGCCATCCCGTCAGCACTCCCCCCTTTTTTTTTCTTGTCCTCTTTTTCTAGCACAACTGTAATTGTATTTCACTTGGATGTCACCCTGTGACAGCATGTGCCTTTGTAGTTTTTCATGACACCCACTAAGGGCTGAGTCAAGCTCTGGCCCCCGGGCTCAGAGACTTGCCCAGTGGGATCAAGCCCCAGTTCTGGCCCTGCCTGGTTTCCCATGCCCACAGGATACTTCATCGAGAGGAAGAAAAAGCAGAGCTCCAGGTGGATGAGGCTGAACTTCGACCTCTGCAAGGAGACAACCTTCGAGCCCAAGAAGATGATTGAGGGTGTGGCCTACGAGGTCCGCATCTTCGCAGTCAATGCTGTCGGTATCTCTAAGCCCAGCATGCCGTCCAAGCCCTTCGTGCCCCTGGGTGAGTCCTCTCACTGTGTAGTGAAACCCTGTACCATCAGTGCTTCTTGTCACAACTCCTGGCCTCCTAACTCCCAAGCAGAACAAGCTGGAGGCTGCCCAGAGTGGTGGGTGGGCATGGCGGTGCCCTTGGACAGCTGAGGCAGGAGGATCACCATAAGTCTGAGCCAGTCTCAGCTACTGAGTGAGGCCCTGTCTCAAAAAACCCAGGACAGACAGGAAGACAGACAGAGGATAGATGGACAGGGAGACAAATGGGTGTGATTAGGAGCAAATTTCTAGGAGATGTGAACACCTCTGGTGAGAGTTGGATGTCTATAGAGTGTGAGCCCTGGAGTTAGTTTCTAGGATTCCACCAGAAACAGTAACTCAGATCATGAGCACATTTCTTCTCCCGCTGTACACGCACAGTGGTGCGACTGCAACAGTGTGACAAAAGCAGCTGGACCCCATCAGGAAGCTGGGCTTGGACCCACATCTGTTTGCTTAGGCTTATACCTCAAATGCTGTCTATTAAGCAAGCCAACATGTCATTTCATACCCCCCAAAATGCAGAAGAGATGTCTCCACTATTGCACAGTACTGCAGTTTTGTTTCACTTTGGTACTGGGACTCAAACTCAGGACCTCACATGTGCCAGGCAGGCACTGCGCCACTGAGCTATATTCCTAGCACCTCTCCCCTTGTAGTAGAAAGAAAATTGAGCACAAGAAATTGTACTTATTATTGTTTTTTTGAGAGAGGGTCTTGCTGTGTAGTCCAGGTTGGCTTTGTACTCACCATGTAGCCTAAGTTAGCCTTGAACCCATGGTGATCTTCTTGCCTCAGCCTACCTAGGGCTGAGGTGACAGATGTGAGCCACCACCTTAGAGCTATACTTTAGGGCCAGGGAGATAGTTCAGCAGACTAAGTGCCTGCTTAGGCAAGCACAGGGACCAGGGTTTGATCCCCAGAACACATGCTACACCAGTGCCACCCCTAGACACTCAGAGCCAGTCTCCGACACCAGGCATGGTGGCACACACCTGTAATCCCAGTGCTGGGGAGGCTGGAAGCAGGAGGCTCACTAAGAGTCTGAGCTGCATAGTGAGACCCTGTACATTTTAAAAATGTACTTTAAAAATGTACTTTTTAAAAAAATGTACTTTAGGGGCCCAGCAGGATGGCTCAGTGGTCTAAAGCACCTGCTTAGGAAAGCTTAGGCAGCTGCAAGGACTGTTGTTCGATCCCCAGCACCACATGCTGCTCCAGCCCTGCCCTCAGGGCAGGCTAAGCCAGCCATAAAAATAAATAGAAAAACAAAAGTTCTGAAACAAGAAAAAAAAAATAAAAATAAAAAATGTACTTTAAAGTTAGAGGGTTATGGAAAATTTACTCCCAATCACTGGATCCCAAAACTTTGTATTTCTCAATGCTCTTGGGCCCCCCAACTTGGAGAGCGAGGGTGGCCATGCTCTTAGGACAGGTCTCCTGCTGGTCAGACCCTGACCCCCCACACAGCCATGATCCAGAGTGGGCTGAGCATGCTAAGATGGGGGTTCCTCTGTCTGTCTCAGCTGTGTCCCTTTTCCTGTGTCCCCATTGGTTTTGTCTGAGACCCTGCAGCTAACAGCCGACCCCTTCTCCTGTCTCTCCTATTCCTCAAAGCTGTCACCAGCCCTCCAACTCTCCTTGCTGTTGACTCTGTGACGGATACCAGTGTCACAATGAAGTGGCGGCCCCCAGACCAGATTGGCGCTGCAGGTCTGGATGGCTACGTGCTGGAGTATTGCTTCGAGGGAAGTGAGTATGGGGAGGGTGGGGCAGCACTGTGTTGCAGGGAGGGGGCCACTTTCTCCGTCTTTGAAGAATGCATCTCTTTCCTACTGAGGGTGAGACTCAGGCACGTGTCACCCTCCTGCAAGGTCTGAACAGTAGCCCTTCTTAGTCCTTGGTGCAAGTAAAACAAAGTTCTCCAGACTCCCATGATCAGGTGGCATACGGGGGCCACACAGTAACTTCTGCTTCTGGAATAGGCCAGCTTGCCTGGGGTCCAGGCACAGTGCCAGCTGAGCTAGCAGGAAGCACATCAGGAGCCCTGAAGCTGTCCGGAGATGTGCCCTCAGGGGAACAACCTACCTCCCAAGACTACAGATTCAGCTATTCAGCAGCCCACTGCTTTGTTAAATGGAAAATGAAGGAGAAGAAGAAGAAGAAGAAGGAGGAGAAGAAGAAGAAGAAGAAGAAGAAGAAGAAGAAGAAGAAGAAGAAGAAGAAGAAGAAGAAGAAGAAGAAGAAGAAGAAGAAGAAGAAGAAGAAGAAGAAGAAGAAGAAGAAGAAAAAGAAGAAGAAGAAGAAGAAGAAGAATTAAGAATAGCTCTTGATTTTAAAGCAAACACTGCTAAATCCCACAATGCTTAAGAAGCAGGAGCAGTGCATGGCAGGAACTCCTCCGGCCTGGGTGTCTGACAGGTTTGTCAGCTAAGTATAGGTGAAGCAGAGAAACAGGTCAGAGGGGGTCACACAGAGAAGGAATGGGTGTGGAGAAAATGGCCCAGAAACTGCAGGCTGTGCTGTACCCACAAGCCCAGCCACTGGAGGTCCACGTGGAGCCGCCACTAAGCCCAAGGTCCTGGGGTTACCATAATAGGAGAGGTGGGTAAGGCCACAGGGCTCTCATGGACAACAGAATGTGCTTTATTTCTACATATTTTCCCCTTGACTTAAAAAAAAAAAAAGTCACAAGCGCGCCACTGCTGTTTACACGGTGCAGGCAGCGGGATTTCCCACTCTTGTGCGTGCTGTGAGCTTCTGGCCGTGAATCCTGTGTGTATATGAATTAGACCCAATTCTTTACTCTTTTCTTTCTGATAGGTTTAAAAAGTAAGAAGATACAGCAAAATGATAGATGGCTGTCATTTTGATGTTACCCATCTTAGATAAAATACAAAGAAGTGTATTTTACGTAGTCTTGAGTGTGGTCTGTGTAGATATATATGTATATCCAGATATACATATGTATAAGTACACAGTCTTTATTATGTATACACTTGCCACATAATGTCTTGGAGTTAGCTTTCTATGGGCGTTCTTTCATAACGTGTATATCTTTCTTTTCGCGGTCTCCTCTCGTTTTCTTTCCGTGGCTGTCATATTCTTCCTTCTCTTTTAACGGCTGTTGGCATCAGACTAATCTTCAGTGCTTGCCGCTTTGGGGTATGTCAGGTTGACTGGGTAAGGGGCATCTTTCTTGTATAAGATCGTGTGTTGAATTTGACCCTTTTTCTGGTTTGGGTTTTACTCGTTTTAACTCCTGCAGCATTTGATTCTTGTCCTTAGTCCTTTATTCCTGTCTGTTCGTTCTTCTTGTTCTTAAAACTTCACCCTGCATATGAAATACCCGACCTGTGCCTCCCCACGTGCATCCCTTTCTCTCTTGTTTACCCCAGTCATGGGGGACTCCAGAGTAGCCAAGCCGCTGTTTTCCCCAGTTGCAAATGTTCTCTTTGGCCCATCTTCGCTCTTTCTGACAACGTGTCCTATTTTTTCCTTTCTCATCTGTTCTCTTGGCTCTGAGAATTCCCACAGAGGAGCTCTGCCCCAAAGCCTGAGCTTAGTTTTTTCCAGCTCTAAAGTCCATTTTCCTCTGCTCCTCAGCCTTCTGATGCCAGGCACCTGACTTCTTGCCCCTTCTCTTTGGCACCCTGGGCAGGGGACCCTGGGAGTGGCCAGTCTTGTTCCCTTGTCCAGCTCCTCTCCACATGAGAAAGTCATCTTCCCAGACCTGCACAGGGCACGGTGTGGAGGAACCCATGTGGCTGGGTTTGTTTTCATTTCTATGGCAACCAGAGCATCTCCCGGGCTGCTGGGCCAAATCTGTTTCCCTTCCACCAGGATGAGCTGGGTGAACCTGGGCAGACGGTGCTGCTGAGTCACCAGCCCCATGTCCCAGGCATCCCCAGCATTCTCAGTGTCCCTGGCACTGGATCTCCACAGGCTAGGGGTGTTAGGATCCAGGATGGTCACGACCGAGGACAGTCGGGCCTGTGGCTCCTTTATCTTGGAGACCTTGCTTGGTTCTTTTCCTGCATCTTCCCGGGGCAGTGCTGGGACTGGAGGAAGCCCCCTGCCTAACACACCTGGTCTCTGTCTCTGCCCTGAGGATGCAGCACTGTACCCTCTGCCTACCTTACTAACAGAGAATGTCGGCTACTGACACAGTATTCTTGGTGTGACTGTGGCGTGGGTGTCTTTAATACCCCTAATGACGGCTTCTCAAAGGTTCCTCAGCCAAACAGTCTGGTGAGAATGGGGAGGCCGCGACTGAGCTGCCAGGTAATGTACCTTGCGTGCGCGCCACTGTGTGCTGACATTTCTGGGTGTCAGACCCCTGCCCACCCACCTGCATGGAGCCCCAGAGCTGGGGAGGGACAAGGGAGGTGGTCCTGAGACCCTAGGCTATAGTTTTTTTGGAGGCCTTGTGCATATTCACTGTTATGGAAGCTGAATTATTTGGAAGCCCTGGATTCTAGGTCTAACTGTTCTTAAAAAATCAACTCTCCATGATGAATGAAACCATTATGTACTGCAAACAGGTACTAATCAAACTTAAAACTTGTATAGCCAGGTGTGATGGTGCACGCCTATAATCTCAACATTTGGGAGGCTGAGCTAGGAAGACACCATGAGTTCAAGGCCAGCCTCGACTATATAGGGAGACCTATCTCAAGCAACACAACCAAATTGGAATAAAACTACTGTGAAATGTTTAGGAACAATCACTATTACTGAAAATACTTTAATCTTGAGTAAGAGATTTTTTTTCACCACCAAATCTGATGATTTCTTCTTCCTGTTGTTTACTTTGGTCACTTTAGGACATTTTTCATTTCAGTGCATGAAAGATGCCCACACAAAAGCCCAAGTCCAGAACAAAGTCCTGTTTGTTCCACATGGTCTAAGCATGCAGAAAATTCCATGCTGGGGTCAAGGGTCAGGCTGGGACAGTGTCTCTGACCAAGCACCGTTCCTGTCCTCTTCTTTCCTGACGTTAGCTGAGGATTGGATCACCGCCAACACAGACCTGATTGACAAGACCAAGTTCACCATCACGGGGCTGCCCACAGATGCCAAGATCTTCGTGCGTGTGAAGGCGGTGAACGCAGCAGGGGCCAGCGAGCCCAAGTACTACTCCCAGCCCATCCTCGTGAAGGAGATCATAGGTTGGTGCCGGGGTGCGGTCCACCTCTGCTGTTTGTTGAGAAAGGGTCTGGCTGTGCAGTTCAGGCTGACCTTGAGCTCTCTTCATAGCCCAGCCTGGCCTTGAAGTCCCAGCAGTCCTCCTGCCCAGCCTTCTGAGTGCTGGGATTGCAGGTGTGCACCACCACACCTGGGCTCCCCTTTATTCATTCCTTAAAACACCTTTCATGCTCAAAATTGATTTTGTTGCTACTTCGTTTTTTTTATGAGTGCTTCTGGAAAGTTAGAAACCCACAGCTTTGGAGGTCAGCTTTGGTTTATTCTCTGGTATTGCAAGGACCAGTTAGTTCATTTACCTGGCTGTGTCCCATAACCCCGCAGAAGCGAGAGTGTGTAAGCATAGTTCTGCAGACAGCACCACCGTGCATGCAGCTTATCTGTGGGGTCCAAACTATTTCCTGGCTAAGGGAAGTGGATTCTGGGCTTTCTCAGGGTCTTGGTAGTGGCACTTGTGGTGCAGAGTGAGAGACTAAGACTGCTGGTGCCATAGCTGGGACCGGGTGGTACCACCACACTGGGCTGGCTGTCGCTGTCTTCCCTACCACCATGGCCTCCCAGATAAAATATGAGAACCGGGCTAGGCAAGGTGGTGCCTGCCCATGATAGCAGCTCCTTCAGAGGAGAGGCGGGATGGTCTCAGGTGCAAAGCCAGCCTGGGCAATGCAGCCTGACTGTGTGCGGAGATCAGTTTGTTTTTAAAAGGACTGGAGATCAAGCTCGGCAGTATAGCATTTGCCTATGCTGTAGTAAAGCATAGGCTCAATCTCCAGTACAAAAAAACTAAAAATGAAATAAAATGAATAAACAAGATAGGTAACGGATTCAAATTTGCAGAATATGAAAGATGGCTGAAGCGGCTTCAGATATCCCTTGTGGCTAATCCTTAGGGAACTAAAACCCATCACATTTACTGCAGAGTTAAGGAATATCCACAACTGTCTGAGAAATCTTTTAAAATATTCCTGCTCTTTGTAGAAACCAGGTCTATTTCATCTCCTTCAACCAAGTCAATATACTGCAGCAGGTTGAAGCCAGGGACAAATGAGAGAATCTAGTTATTCTCTATGAAGCCAGAGATGAAAGAGATTTTCCAAAATAAAAAATAATGCGAACCACCTCACTGAACCTTTTGTTGTTAGGAAACGTGTGTAGTTCCACTAAAATGTTACTTACATTATTATTATTATTCAATGAACAAGTAAAGATTTCAACATTTCTCATTGTTAATTTCCAATATGGTAATATTAGCCTATATGAACAATAGCTTATCTAAGGGCAGGTCTACAAGCAGTTATTTAAGTGCCTGTGCGGGCAATCTCAATCAGGCATAAGGGACCACGGTTTGATTCCCAGCTCCAAGTGCCTTATCAGAGCCCCGCTTAAGGCAGCCTGAAACAGACAAAAAATAATCCTTATAATAATTTTTTTTTTGTTTTTTGAGATTCTGTAACCCAGGCTGCTCCCCCCTTTTTATATTTTTAGGGGAGGGTCTACAGTCTACAGAGTGTTTGGGGTCTATCTCACTACTAAATCAGACTCATAGTGATCCATCCAGCCTCCCAAGAGCTGGGATTACAGGCACATGCCACCACACCCAGTCTCAATTGCTATCTGAGCATGCTCTGGAGGCAGGGCTGGCACAGCAGGCCCAGGGATCAAACCTCTGGCCCCTGCGTCTGCTTGCAGGTGCTTTAATCCACTGAGCTATTTGGCCACTTCTCCAGGCTGCCCTTGGATTATTGGTCCTCCTGCCTCAGCATCCCAAGTGCTGGGGTTGCAGGAATGCACTGCTACATCTGGCTTTGTAATAATTTTTCACTTTGTAATGGAGTAATAAGACCAGAAAGTTGGGAGAATCTCAATTCTGTGGCAAAGAATATATATCCAAGGACTTGGATACCTGAGTAGTGAACATGATTCTACCACTGACTCATGATTTTGGGAGTGAGTTAGGGAAGGGACCAACAGGCTGAGCAGTACATGGATCCAGGATGATGGAAAGATGGATGGATGGATGGATGGATGGATGGATGGATGGATGGACAGATGGATAGAAGAATGGAAGGACTGATGAACAGGTAGATGGATACAAGGATGGATAGATGGTTAAATAGATGGATGAAGGGAAAGATGGATAGATGGATGGATAGATAGATAGATAGATAGATAGATAGATAGATAGATAGATAAAAAGGTAGAAGGATTGATGAATGGATGGATGGACAGATCGATAGAAGAATGGAAGGACTGATGAACAGGTACATGGATACAAGGATGAATAGATGGTTAAATGGATAGATGAATGGATAGATGGATAGATAGATAGATAGATAGATAGATAGATAGATAGATAGATAGATAGATAAAAAGGTAGAAGGATTGATGAATGGATGGATGGATACAGGGTGGATGGATGGTTGGATGGATAGATGGGTGGGTGGATACAAGGATGGGTAGATGGGTAGATAAATGGACAAATGTCTAGATAAAAGAAGGTATGAAGCATATATGTTTTCTTAATAAATTCTGGAGACACTATGTAGGCTCAATCCTTTTTCTATCATCTATTGACAATGTGACCTTGGACAAGAGATGTGATTTTTAAGCCCTGAGATCTTCATCTGCAACATAGGGTTAATACCAGTAGTACTTGCCACATGCAAATATTGTGAGAATCGAATAAATAAACCCATGTCATTTGCTTAACAAAGTGCTCACTATCTAATAAACCAGCTAGTGAGGTATGTGTAGATCTTTAGTTAAGTGTTCACCTGTGAATATTCTCTTAAGAATGATGAAACATGTACAAGGTCCTGAGAGAAAACTAGGTTATTCTCTGTAACCCTGCATTAGGCCTCTAATGGAATAAATATTGCAATAAATAGATGGGCAAAGTTCCAGCACGCAGGGAGGAATCGCAGCTACATTTTGATCATCCCTCAGAACATCTCTGTGCAAGGCGACCAGTTTGGACCAAGATACCATGGCACAGCTGTGGGTGGTGTCTCTGAGGCAGTGTGTCGAGGCACCTGGATGGGCTGTGAGCACCGTGTCGTTATTCTTAGGCAGGGCCACTTCCAGAACAAACCACTGATCCCCAAACTGTGCTCTTTCGTGTTTCCTCAGAGCCTCCAAAAATCCGCATCCCGAGGCACCTGAAGCAAACCTACATCCGCAGGGTGGGAGAAGCTGTCAATCTGGTGATCCCTTTCCAGGTAATGCTGCGGGGTCTGGGGTGTCAGACAAGTGGGGCGTCGTAGGAGTTAACTCTTTCATGAGCTGGAATCCTCTGAGACAAGGTAGAAGAGAACAGAGCGGGACTGAACAGCCTCATGCTAGACGAATAGAGAGATCTACGAAAGGACCAGGTTTCTTTCCACATGAGACAGATGGACTGTAGTTTCTCCGGAAGCTGAGCGACCATCAGGAGGCATCTCTCCCATGGCAAGCGCAGACCTCAGGTCCCTGGCACGGGCAACCTGTGACACCCGGGGTTCTGAGTGAAGCTTGAAGAGTATGTTAGGGAAACACAGCTTGTGCCTAGCTCCCACCATGACCCCAGGCCAAACCGAAGTGCCACGGGAGGCAGAGCTCCAGTGGGAAATGTCTACGCCACCCGCTGCCATGC
>PVJA010033382.1:0-23382 GCA_004027025.1 Myocastor coypus | reverse complement strand
TGGGTCATGCCCACACACTGTACTCTGTAGAACGATTGTGAGGACAATATGCAATATGTCAACTTTCAACGAAAAGAAAGGGGAAAAGAAAAAGGGGGGAAAAAAGTAATGTTGATTTGGAAGGGTAAATGTTTAATTGTTTGATCAATCTTAAATACCTATATGTATTAATCTAAACTGATCTGATGATGAAAATATGTAATATAACTATTGTTAAATTTAAACAATAAAAATATTTAAAAAACTTACCCAGGGACTACCTCCAATAAAATAATCTGGAATACTTGTTAAAACTTAAAATGCAGACATAATACAGATTTATTTGCTAGTAATCTCTGGAGCTCATCATTCAATCAAGTTCCTCTGTGTGATACTTATATTAGTCTCCTTGAGAAATTTTCATGTAACATTGTACTAAATTGAACTTTTTATACTTGCAAGGATAGTCCAAACAGAAATATATAAGGTGGTATTTCTTTAAAAACTAACATATATCTAATATGTATACATTTGACCAGCAAGCCCTAATGATTTTGTGTTCAATAGATTTCTAAAGATAACAGTTTTATATTTAATAAACCTTAATTTAACTGAGAAGGTTTTTGACTTGGTCACTTTGGTGATACTTAAAGAGATCAAATCCTGATTACTGGATAATGAAATAGCTCCATGGACAAAAGTGCCTGCTTAAGCAAACTTAGGTAAATCTCAAGGACCGCAGTTCAATTTCTGGCACCACAAAATCCGTCAGCCCCACAACCAGTGTGGGCCAAGCCAGCCAGAGCCTGGGCATAGTGGCGCATGCTTGTAATCCCAGCACTGGGGAGGCTGCAAGCAGGAGGATCACCATGAGTCTGAGCTGGGTAGTGAAACTCTGTAACAACCAAATACATGTAATAAAATAAATAAAAAAAATCCTGATTATCATAGTAATTATACTAAACTGAAGATAGACTTTGGAAAGGATGATTGCTTCTGTGTTGTGGGAGAGTCATCATAAGTATGTATACACAAGCACATGCATGTGTAGCCAAGCACATTATACACACACATGACCTAAAATGCCTATCTCCTCCAAGTCCAGAAGTCCAAGAAGAAGACTCAAGCCTGTATTTTGTGGCAAAGTTTCATGTTTTGCATTTCTGTCAATTGAAATTCATTGCATTCATTTATCACAGGATCCATCACCAATTACTGCAAACTTGGTGGCTTGAAATAACACAGTTTTATTATTTTAGAGTTACGAAAGGCAGACATCCAAATCAAGATATTTATCCAGTTGTACTCTGCACAAAAAGCTCTGGAAGACAGTTCTTCTTTCTTGTTTTTAGTTTCTGCTAACTCTAGACATTACTTGGCTTGTGTCTTCACATTCCTTGTCTGTGTCTTTTATCAAGACCATAATAATGAGATTAAATTCTGTTCTGATAAACCAGAAAATATATCATCTTGATCACATGCCTATAAAGGCAAGTGTATGTTTACAGATTCCCAGTGTTATAACGTGAACATATATAAATTTGTGAATTCATAGATTTTTCCTAGAATAACTGTTAGTCTTTTCATCACCACACCTATCACCACCAAAGAGGTATTAATGATCAGAAGTGAACATGCCATCAAAATAAGAATGATTTGATCATCTTTTTCATAATCGTAGGTGTTGATTTTAATCTGTCCTTAAACCACTTTCAAAACTTGGTACTGGGAAGATGTGAATTAGGGTTTTTTTTTCTAATTAGAATGTAGCATGACCTTAACTTCAAGCCTGGGGAAATAAATTCTGCTCAGTTCACGGAGATCTTGGCATATTTATAAGTGGAGTTTTGCCTTCTTACCTAAGGAAGGCATCATGAATGAAGAACTCATCTACCAGCCTGCAGGACCCATTCCAGGGCTGCATCCACAAGTTGCTGATCACATCATTAACTTTAATCATTTCTTAGCATTAGAAAAGATGAAAGGAAAAGAAAAAATCTAATTAATTTAAAACGTAGATGGCATATCCTTTCCAGTAGAATTTAATTTAAGATTCGTATAAAATTGCCCATAAGCAAAATGCTAGCACAGGAGGAAATGAGAAGAAATGTGGAAGCAATAGAGTTGAAGATTTTGAATGTTCACTGGTGTTTTTGCCTCTTTTCATATATGAGGAGTTGTCAGTATTTGTTAGAAGAAAAAATAAATAGTGTGGTTAACACAAGAATTTTAAAATCTCTGTAACAAACACAATGATCAGCTAACTATGTAAAGCCCAAGAGTCATAGGTTTTGAACTCTTACATGGCTTCAAAAGCACCATACTGACTTTAATAGCAGACAGTCCATACTGAGTATGTGTAGAAAAATATTCTGGACACTCTGGAGAGATCTATATGTAAAATCACAAGGTAAGATAAGGAACTCTATTTGCACTGCTCTCTAGAAAAAATCAACCCAAAGCTTGAGGAACTGAACTGTATGTTTTCTTAGTTGTTCTACCTGGTACAGTAGAGCTCTACTGTTTATACTTTGATAAATTTTAGAGGCCAAAGTTGAAAACTTCAATTAAAGTCATAGTGTATTGCTCTGGAAGAAAGAATACAAAATTCATCCTAAATATGTTAAACATTAAAGAAAGACATGATCTAGATATTTTGATAATACTTTTAATAGATAGTCACATTTCAGTTTATAAATTTGTTTCCATTACATGGGAATATAATTCCAGGATAAATTTTTGAGATATTCAGTAGCAAATGAAAGAAACATCATCCATAAATTGCCTGCTTTAAACCAGTATTGAAAAGTTCCTTGTTAAATATAGTGGTACTATATCTTAGGTGTAATATTGAAGTTCTTTTAAACTTAAAACATGCAAGTCTTGAATGTCTTCAAAATGATTTTCATATATATATATATATATATATATATATATATATATAATTTTTAGGTTTTATTACGACATTTTTACAAAGCATAAAGGTTACACTTTTCATATGTCTATAATGCATTTTATTTCTTTGTCATCCCATCTCGTCTTCTATTTCTTCCCTCTATGAATCTCTTTGATTCCCTTTTCATTTGTGAAAGACCTATCTCCCATTTTATTTTGTTCTTTATTTTTATTTTTGGCTTTGTATATAACAGAAACCATGTAATATATAAACTCAAATGTCTGACTTATTTCACCTAAAGTTATGTTCTCAAGTTGAATGCATTTTCTTACAAATGATTCAAATTTATTCTTTATCATGGTAGAGCAATGATCTATTGTGTACACATACCACCTTTTCTTTAATGATTAATGTTATATTTTAAAAATCAAAAATAATAACTCTTTTTTATTACATTTAAATAACAATGTGACAGTTTCCAAACATGTTAGTAATATATTCCCAAAAATTGATACAATTCATATTGTTGTCCTTGTAGTAGTTAATTAGAGGACAGGATTTAGACATAATAAATTTTCTAATCATTATTGACATAAAAATTTCTTCTCATTGAACTAAGAGAAGTAGTTGTATACATAATGCAATATTTATAATAGTAAGATATTGGCAAAACTGGAAATGTCAGAACCTGTTGATTGAAGACTTTTACAGCTCAACATACTAATCTAGCTTTACTTTTTATGCTTTGTGGTTAAACTTTTCTGCTGGTGGTTAAGGGCAAGTTAAAGAAAAACCTGTGTAACAAAACATGTAACTTTTGTGTTGCCCAAGGTCAGTCAAAACAATGTATCTATATTTGGATAACAAATTTACATCTTGATCTGATATTGTTACACTAAGTTTTTATTGTTTTTTCTGCTCTATCTATTCTTTTTTCAGGACACCAAGAGCTCTGGACACTGAAATCTTTGTTTTAAGATACAATAGGAATCAACAGCAATGCTATAAGGACCCCTGGCTGGGTGGCACAGAAAGTGCTGTATCTCTTCAAACATGCTATACTACTACAGTGAATATTGGCTTTGAATATTTATTCTTAATATTTTATCTTTCATTAAAATGTTTTTGATCTGTAGAAGTAGTGTATCAAATTTTATCATAACATACACGTTTCTACCGTTTCCTTATGTCCATTAAACCTTCAAATACTTTGGATCCTTTCACTAGCTTTGAATGATCTCAACACAACATTCCAAATGTTTTTAAATTTAACCTTTTTCAATTTCCTAAATATTTTTTTCCAGGTGAATACAGATAATGAAGCCATATTAATTGTAGAAATTCTGCAGAGTTGTTTTTTCTCAAGGTAAGTACTGTATCTTTTGGGAATTAAACTGCAATAGTATTTGTGAAAGAAGTTTTATGGGAACAACAGGGAGAGAAAAAAACCCTTTGATGAGTAAATAATATGAAAACTAAACAATATTCTAGGTATCTCAGATTACATATGATAATTCTTTGCACATTTTAAAATCAAGCAAATCAATTGGAATTGTTTGTTTAATAGTAACTGCTATTTTATATGCTTGAGTTTTATTCATTCTGTTTAATTACCAGCACTTTTTAAAGACTATTTCCAGAGCTCTAATTCATATGCTGTAAATAATCACTCTATTCATTAACTAATAATTAAATTGACACTGTATGCATAAACAAGATAAGGTTGGTAACTTGTAAAGAAAGCTTCAAGTTTAAAGCAAAGTAATGGAGATATGCTATTGAAAAAGCACAATATGAAGCTCTATATTTTTTCAACTCCTTTTTTTTTGTTTTTGAAACACAAATCATTGTGATTTCAGGGCTATAAATTGAATTATAGCTCTGGATGGACCTAAAGGTGCATAAATAAATCAGTTGATCTTTCTTAGATCTTTCCTTGTCCTTAAATTCTGGAAAATATGGAAAGAAAACTGTTGTGATTTGGGCAACAATTTATTGACATTTATAAATGTCATCTTCTATTACATATACATATAATTTTATATTTGATTGTTCATTATATAAGCTATCTCAGTTTCTACTTGCTAATGGATTTCCTTAAAATAATAGGAAGGGTAAATAGTATACTGCTATGTTTCATTTACCTATTTAAGATCACCAATATGAAGTACAGAGAAGCTGTTATAGTAAAACCCTAATCTTCATATGTTCTGCTAACAATTTTATGTCACTGTTATTAGGACTCAAACACTCTTAAATCCTACTTCTTCCTTCATCTAAGAGTTGATTTGTATTGGGGTTATTTTAAAAAATACTTGTGGCCTGGTGTGGTGGTGCATGCCTGTAATCCCAGCACTTGGGAGGCTGAGGCAGGAGGATCAGTGTGAGTTCGAGACCAGCCTGGGCTACAAAAGTGGGTCCAAGGCCAGCCTGAGCTGCATTGTGAGACCCTGTCTCAAAAAGACAAAAAAATAAATACTTGTGGCATGAGATTGTAACTAAAAAATTTCAGACTATGTTTACCATGTGGCCATTAGCCTTCATGCCAGAAGGCTCGCATGATAGCTGAGTGGACTAAACACCTACCTGATTAGGTAAGCACAGGGGCCAGGGTTCAGTACCTGGTACCACTTGCCGCACCAGTCTCATCTCTGGGCATGTTGAAGTGGCAACCGAGTACAGGAGTGGTGGTGTATGCCTGTAATCCCTGTGCTGGCAATGCTAAAAATATGAATTTGTACTAGTGAGCTGCATAGTGAGACCCTGTATAAAATAATAATAATAATAATAATAATAATAATAATAATAATAATAATAAATAATAATGAACTTCATGCCAAAAAGATCTTATACTGTAATAATTTCATGACCACAATTGTGCATACTGCTGAAGAAGAAATGAACCTGTAGAAGGTAATCAGCCCACCATGTACAGATAGCATAAAACAAGAAGGGTAATAGCGGTTAAGAGTTGGGTCTGAACAGTTTGAAATTTTGGCTGACAGTCCTGGCAAAGACCTAGGAAAGACTGGGGAATACTAAGTCGTTGAGTTGTCAAAATCATATTAATAACTTCTATATTGATTTTGTGTTTGTCATCATATTTCAATTTCATTACCATACAAAAGTCCTCTATACACAAAATTTTCAAGTATTCTGAAATAATTACGTGTATTTGTGTATGTTGGGAACTCATAAATGGGTAAGTTTATTTGAAGAACTGACATAGCAGATCTCACCACCAAGAAAAGCTCAAGTTTTTCATTGTGATTTTGAATAACTTGTATGATACTCAAATCTCTTCCATGGTGATAAGTTGGGGTTGAGAGGGCCAGCCAGATAGCTCAGCAGAGTACAGTACTTGCTTAGGCAGACAAAGAGACCAGGGTTCAATCCTTGGCATGTAATACGGCTCCTGCTCCCAGGGCACACTGAGACTGTTACTGAGACTGGCGTGGTGGCTCACACCTGTAATCTCATTGCTTGGTAGGCTGAAAACAGGAGAATCACTATGAGTCTAATTTGTGTAGTAATACTCTGTAGGTCCTGTACTAAATACATTAAAAAAGAGAGCTGCTAGTGGATTTTGGGTAATTCTAGAAGGAATTTCTCAAGAATGCTCTTGCTGTCTCTCATATGGAAGAAGAAAGGAGCATAACAGAGAGATGCTCAGTAGTAGTACAACTTGCGAAGCTCTCTGTGGAGCTAACGAGATGAAGTAAAATAGTGTAGGATTGCCACTTGAGAAGTACAGAGTATAAGTGCAAAGGCCAACAGCATCTCCGTATAATGAACCCAAAATGAAAGTCTCTGACTCAGAATCAACCTATTTTTCTAGAACTATTCAGAGCATGTGATGCAGCACTGTTGCTTGGCCTTAAATGTGTGCTGCCTAGAAGGTACCCTGTAGGAGTTGCACTTAGTCATCCTCAGTAGGGCCAGTTAAATGGCCCATGAAATCACAACAGGTAAAACAGTGAAAATGCATCATTTGATGTTGAAGAACTCCAGAGAAAACAGACGCACTGTTGAAGGAAACTTCAAGTAAAAACTTCCAGTAGCGTATCAAAGCTTGAAAGAATCCAGGAAAATATTCCTGAGATGTCTGTCAGATTCAGAGAACATGAAGCTATTCTAGGTAAGTAGATTTTTTATTTCTTGCCATCTCCCACTTCTGAAGGGGGCAAAAGTACCAGACAGGAGGTGTGAGAAGAGAGTAAGAAAGAGTCAACTGTATGCTCATCACAGTGGTAATCAGGTGATAAAACACACTTCTGAGAGTGATTTTTCAGGAGTGTAGTTTTATCTCCTTAGACTGAAAGCTTTATAATTTCTTGGACTGTCTACTGATTTGTGAACTAACTCTAGAAATTTAAAAATATTAGGAATTTAATATTCATTGAAAAAGTTTTCAATGTGTTTTTATGTACTGACAGAAAGTGCTGAATCTAATGTAGAAATGTGAAGAAGGAACTGAAAAATGAATTAAGTTATTTTCATATTGCATCATCTAATGCATAGTAATTTCTCTGATTTTCATGTTTTATTTTATTGGTAAATGTCTGCAGCACATAATGATTCCATCCTGGTACTAATTTCTTTTTAACCTTGATAATTTGGTTGAAATAATATAGAAAAAATGCAAGAATAGGACAGAGAATTTCTATGTAACTTTCATCCAAATTTCCATACATTACATTACCATCTTAGTCTATTCTTCTCCAAAGCACACAATATCTATGTGAACGTTCACACACACACACATACACACACACAAACAAACACACATGCACTCCTTTTTTACTGAACATTTGATGGTAAGTTGCAGAAATGATCATTTTTACTAGTCAGTATATATTTCCTAAAATAAGGACCTTGTCTTATATAACCTCAGCATACTGTACTTATAAAATTCAGATATTAACATCCATAAAGGTATTATTAATTTATAGATCTTATTTAGATTTTGTTCATTGTCCCAATAGCAATATTCATAGTGAAAAAATGCCTGTTCATGTGTTGTAGTTAAGATTAACATATTTTTAATGTAGTTAGCAGGAGTGAAATTATTTGCACTTTTTATATTTAGTGATGTCTATATTTTACCGTAAAATAGATTATTTCATTAGAACCACTGAATTTTGGTTTTTAAATATTATTTCATGATTAAATTCAGATTCTGGATTTTAAACAAAAATACAGTTGAGTGACTATGAATATGTTAAAGAGAAATATTTTGAAACTATGAAAATATCCTACTACTTCTTGATTTTTTTTTTTTTCTTAAGAGTTTCCATATCCCTTGAGGGATTCTTTTCTTTTTTTTTTTTTTAATTAATTAATTTATTTATTTATTTTTTCTTGTTTCAGAACCTTTATTTGCTTATTCACTCATTTTTATGACCAGCTCAGCCCGCCACGAGGGCAAGGCTGGCGCAGCATGTGGTGCCGGGGATCGAACCGTGGTCCCCGAAGCCGCCCAAGCTTTCCCAAGCAGGCGCTTTAGACCAGTAAGCCATCCCGCCGGGCCCCGAGGGATTCTTTTCTGAATCAAATTTTGTTACACATGTATAGTGTATAATATAGTATTGTTCTTTATTTATTTGTGTTTTTGCTGTAAAGGATGACTTTCTTTTAATGTATTTAGTACAGAGTCTACAGGGTCTCACTACACAGGTAGGACTTGCAATGATCTTCCTGCTTTCAGCTTCCCAAGTGTTGAGATTACAGGCCCACGCCACCACGCCCAGTCTCAGTCACAGTCTCAGTGCACTGAAAGGTGTCAGCATGGCACATGGCGGGGAGACCAAACCCCAGTCCCTACACCTGCCTAAGCAGGTACTTTAGTCTGCTGAGCTATCTGGTCAGTGCAGGGATGATTTTCATTTTCCATTTATTGATTAATATGAAGTAGAGCACAGATATTTTTATTTGATTCATAAAATTAACCATAGTTGGCTAATGAGACCATGAAGTCCAGAAGATCTTTGAATTCTCTTGATATTCCCTTAGTTTACAGCACAAGACCATAGTCCAGGTATGCTGCATTCTTTGCTAGATCTATCCCTGAAACTAGGTGTTTGTCCACTGACATTTAGTGCACAGTGCTTTTTGGAAATCAAGACATGCTAATAAAGTGTCATTAGTTTAGATTTTCTTATTTGACACAACTAGGATATATTTACTTTCATCTGTATATATTTATACCTTATTTCTATATTTCTCCATCCATCTTAAAAGCTATGTGTTCACATTAATATTTTTTACTCTAATTCATCACAGTTTATTTTACCTGTCCATTTATCTATATTTGTCACTTTTCCAGTATTTTTTTTTGTGTTTACCAGTTAAATTGCATTTTATTTCTTTATTTATTTATAACGAGAGTAGAAAATATTAAAAAGCATAGAAACAATACAGAATTTCACTAAACAAAATGATAGGAATTTAACAATGGTTTTTATATTGTACATTTTGGTCTTCAAAGTAGTTTATCAGCTTACCAGACACAAGCATACAAAAGTGGGGAAAAAATAAAAAGGAAAAAACTGATAATAAAAGCATTTGAAATGATACACAATTTCCAAAAGCAATATAATATGAACTTAACAATGGTTGTTGTATGGATAACGTAAATTCTTAAATCCAAAGGGTGATAAGGTTGCATCTCGTTTCTTCTCTACTGTTTCCCTCAGTGTGGTGATATTACTAATTTCAATACTTTTTCAATTTATTTGTAATTTTTATTTTGTGATCTCTTCTGATTTTATTTTAATATATGAAACAGTAAACAGTTCTTTTCATTTATTTGTTTAAAGTTTGTTTTTGTGCAGGGTCTCATAATGCAGCTTGCATTCATGATCCTCTGGCTTTTCCCTCTCTAAGTGATGGTCTTACAGGTGTGTAGCACCACACCCAGGCTCTATCGCCAGCTCAGTGTTCCCCCCGGGGTGAGGCCAGTGCAGCATGTGGTGCCAGGGTCAAACCCTGGCCCCTGTGCTTACCTAAGCAAGCTCTTGGTCCACAGACCTATACTGTCTTCACTGGCAAATGGTTCTCAAAGTTTTAACTGTGCAAAAGCTGTAATCAGAGTGAGACTATTGGACATGCATTGATTCTATTCCTTCTAGCCTGTTTCACTCATCTCAAAGGTAACTGATTTCCTAATTTCTCTGTTGTTTGTGCCTAAGTGGACAGATATGTCTATTTTCTGATTTTTTTATGCAGAATGTGACACAGGATATATTTTTTCACTTAATGCTTTCACCTAACTGCTTGTCCAAAAATGACTCTACATGAATTGCTAAGAATTCCTTAATTCTTTTATGCAATAGCATGGATCCCACTGTTAAGCTGTACTAGTGATCAATGATTTGTGCCATCATTTTCCCTTTATTTAGTCAATGAGTTTCCAATAAAATGAAACTATGAATAAAATCTCAATAATAACTTCGTGTTTTATATTAGTAAATATATGCATTCATGATATAATCAAGTATAATGACATTGTTTAGGTTAAACAAACCAAATGAATGTGATTAAAAAAATACATGGAACAGAATGGAATAAAATAAAATTGTCCTTTTTCATTTGATTTTTTTTTCTTACTCTGTAGGCCTAGTTTTGTAAGTGAATCTCTTAGGTCTGATAATTACTCTCCAAAGAAGGTAAACTAAATGAATGCATGGGCTTTGAGTGTGCTAACTAATCAGATTTTATTACCTTTTTTTAAACTTAGGAATAATCAAGAAATAGATGTAAGGTTCAAAAACTACTACTTCAATATCATCCTTATTAAAATTAAAACTGAGTTGAATAACATCATAGGCTTCTCATTATAATTAGGTTTCCTAGTACTTCTTTCTCAATGCTGACTTTGGAACCCATCTGAGAGACAGAGAAAATATTGTTAAGCAGAACCGTTGTCTTACATGCACATGAGGTATCCTTAGAGTTGATCTGAGTTCTGGAATATTTCACTCATTAATGTTTGAAGCTTCCAGAATAAAATATGAGAAATTGAACTTAGTGATATTTTTATAATTTTAGCGATATTTACTCAATATATAAATGTATGATGCAATGAAGCAGATATTAAATATTTACCTATTTCAATGAATAATACACTGCACATATAAATAGTGTGTTGTCAATATTGCTAGTGGAACAAAGCTATAATTTAAATATAAAATTATGTATAACTTCATGCTGCAAAATATAAATAAAGTAGAAATGTTTGTCATTAAACACATATAGGACCAGTAGGATCTACTTACTAGACTTCATCTTTCAAAAGTATAAGGTTTCAAATTAAATCAATATGTTTTTATTTGTGACTCAATCTATGTTTAGCTAAGCAAATGGGCAAAGAAACAGTTTGGAGATAAATCCCATGTCTTTTCTTTGTTACAGGCTATTTGTATTTATATTGAAGTAAAAAGAGCTATCTTTGATATCATTCTTTAGTTATATATTCCCTTTTGTCATTATACTGCACATTGCATTTATTTAAAAATATACTCTAAAGGATCTATTTTTGAAACACTTTAAATGGGCTTTTGTAGCACTTGGTTATATATTAGGAAGATCTTATACTAATAAATAATTATTTCACTAATGGTTTTGGCAAGTGGTGCTTTCTCTCCCTCCCTTTTAAATTCATAAGAAAGAAAACTTTTGCATACCCACAATAATTTAAATCCCTGACAATTTAGAGAAAGAGCCATCAACTAACTGAGTTAATTAAGGAATTTCTAATTCTATGACTTAAAAATGTTCAGCTGACTTACAAGGTGAGTGTAGGTAATTGTAACATGTAATATTTGCCCATATTAAATAAAGATTTATTGGAGGTGAGCAGGGTTAACAGCTGCAAAAGCGAGTGGTATGCAGTATTCAAGTTCCTTGCTTTCTTCTTCATTATTTATGAGAGAGATTTGACATCTTTAGCTCTCAGAGGTTTGGTAGAATCCCTTGAACAGCTGCATATGCATGCAAAACAGAGTGCAAAGCAGAGTACAGTAGAATATAGGGAATAAGAATAAATAAAAGGCTTTAGTCACAAGCACAGGCTAAACAAAATGCTTTAAAAGACTGTTAGAAAAGAGAATTTCTTTCCTGTTAACTTATAAAAATCATTTTTAAAAGGAAAGAACAACTGGGATGAAGGATAGACCAAAAGAAGGAAAGAAGAAAGGAAGGAGGGAAGGAAGGAAGGAGGATGAAATATATATATATATATATATATATATATATATATATATATATATATATATAAAACATACAATATGGCTAAGATAGTTGTACTACTAATTTCTATTGGTTCATTGAAAAGAAGAGCTAATGCTTAATTTTTTTTTATCAATTTTACATGCCTAGATCTGGTAATCTGAACAACTACTTTGAAGACAACAATATACAATATAACAGTCACTGTTGAATTCATAACATAGAATTTTTAGAAATTCTGTATCATTTCTAAGTTTTTATTATTTTACTCTCTTTACAAAACCAACTAATCAAATAAATAAATAAAAAATTTGCTATTTCAATTGCACTTGAAAGTTCACCTATGCCAGACACAGAAGCTAGTGCCTGGTATGGATGACCAGGTTGTCACCGTTAATAGGTGGGGCTTACTGAAGGTGATGCTCAAAAATAATTAGTCATATTCTATCACACAGGCAGTGATATCTTGGTATGCTTACAGAATGCGATGTGGCCCCTGAAGTACACTAGCTCTTGTTTGAGAAATTGCTAACATTGTGGGCCATTCCTTATGGCTGAAGAAAGGCAAATGTAGGCTTTCTTAATGAAATAGCAAGCCAGGCAAGAGCACAAATATTCCTTTCATCCTGGTAGTATATTACATTGTATTGTAACAATTCATCCAAGCAAAGAAGTTCTGTCTGCCTAACTTCGCTTTAATATGAATTGCTTCTCTACAACACAATGGACAAGGTACAAAAAGTAATATGATTTTGCCTTTTTGAATTTCACAGTTTTATCTCACAGAATGTTTATCTGAACCTTGTGGAAGTACGATTTAGGACAAAGACTTCTGAAGCTAAAGTCGAATTATTGACAAAGAAAGAAAATGTCAATGACTTTTTGAAATATCTCAAGTACAACGGCACAATGAGCAGCTGAAATCAGTGAGCTTTCTTCGCAGTGACATCTTATTTGTTGCATTGAAGAGTTAAACAATATGCTATCTATTATGTTCATATCAAATGCTACAAGTTTGATGGCTAATTTGGTGAAATAGAGTATAAACATAATAATGATACAATTGTAAGACACGCTAGAAAATCTAAAATGAAGACGTGCAAGGTCAATAAAATGATTTTTTTGTAGAAATGAGGTCAAAGTAGTCAGATATCAAATATTGATAAATAAGGGGCTGGAGAGATAGCTCAGGGCCCAAGAATCTGCCTGGCAAGCTCAAGGACTTGGGTTTGATCCTCTCCTTGGTATCACATTTCATGCTGGCGCTGTACCATGCAGGCCATGGAAACTGGGCATGGGAGCAAATGCTTAGCACTACACCGCTATGAGTCCAAGCTGCATAGTAAGACCCTGTACCAAATAAATAAATAACAAAACATTGATAAACTATTGTAGTTGATAAGTAATAGTATGAAAAAGTAGGACCTCTGTTTTCAGAGTGAATCACATATCTTCTCCAAGAGTAAGCTTCTTGTAAATGATATATCAAAATAACTCAAATTAGAAGGAAGAAGACTCAGCAAAAACATTTACAGGAGGCAGAATGTATTTGTTTCACTATGTGTTTAATTGTAGTTGATTTACTTTGGATTTGAAAGATTAGAGAGGTCACAGCAAAGAAAAATAAAGAGAAGCAGGAAATGGGTAGATATGAAAAGAAAACTTTACTTGGAAATCAATGCAATAGTTCTAAATAAATGAAAAGAAATGACTGTAATGCCATCGAGCACAATCATAGCTAAACTCCTCTTGATCTCTAGGAGAAGTCTATACAATTTTAAGTGTAGCACCAATTTCTACGGAATTTCATTTCATAAAATGAATATTTGTTTTAAATTTTGGCTTAAGGGTTGGTCAGTTAGGCACAGGTACTGTGATTTGATCCCGGCCATGCTGTGCCAGCCCAGCCCCTGGGACATGCTGAGAGGGCGATTGAGGCTGGGCACAGTGGTGTGTCCCTATAAGCCCAGCTCTGGAGAGGCAGAAAACAGGAGGATCACTATGAGTCCAGCTGTGCAGTGAGAACCTGTAGACTGCACTAAATATAAAATAAATAAATAAACAAATAAATAAACAAACTAATTAATTAATTTGGCTTAGACACATGAACCATGGCTAAGTATTCTGTCTGGATTTATTTAGCATTTGTGAGAGTTAGAAGGTAAAGTTGAATATCAGGTCTGTCTTTTTCAAGCACCCCTTTTGGTTAAAAGATAAAAGAACAAACTATAGGTAGAGAACAGTGAGCAATTACAGTAGTGAGAGCGCTCTCTTCTTCATCAAAACTGATTTGGAACAGGGATAATTTGCAAAATATTGAACAGAACTTTGGGTATAGTGTGAGAGTTAACGAAGATGCTGTACCTGTGTAATTGAACTGAGTTAATCAGAAATTTCCATAGAAAAAAGTTCTTCCCACGGGGTTAGTGTTAACATTCTGGAATAATTCTTGAGAACTTTTGAGACACTAAGAGATTTTTGGAATGACATCATTATACTAAAGCCTCAATTATAGGATATGTTATTGAATTTTCTTTTCTTTGCTATTTTTACTTTAGTGGACTGTGCTCAGCATGCTTAAAGGGAAAGTGTTTTTCCCTGGAGGTTTGGATTGGAGTTTAAGCCAAAGAAGAGTGTGATAACATTTTTAGTAAATAAAAAGCACTGTTTGAATTCCAGCCAGCTGTGGTTAAAAGGATATAATTACATATTGGAAAAAAATTATAAAGTATAATGGAAACGTGGGTTATTAAATTTACCAAACTATACTGTACTAAATTATGGAATCTCTAATCAGAGTTTTGCTTATTTAGATACCTTGGATTGTGAAAGTAATCTTTTTCAATCACAGAAATCAAGTAGTCTTGAGTGTAATGTAGTATTAATGGTGGTAATTGTGGGAATGATAAATGATGTTTATTGAATTCTTATTATATAGCCAAGATTGCTTTGTATATTCAAAAAGGATCAACTTACTGAGTATTCATAGGGGCTCTGTGGCTTATGAATATTTTGATGTTTTAAAAATAACAACAAGAATTGGAACAGAGATCTATTGAGCAAATATCCTGGCCTCACAACTATGAAATTGTGGAGCTAGGATTTTAGCTTAGCAATTGGACTATAAAAAACAAAAACAAAAACAAAAACAAAAAAACCTCCCAAACACTTGGATAAATTCACTAATACTTTTTAGTCTTACACAGAAAACACATAAGCATTTATCATCAAGTGACTTTTAATGAAGTGCTACAAGTAATACACTTTAATTCCTTTGGTCAAAGGTTTCAATACTAGACTATGGAATATGACACACAATGAAAATAAAACCTGTGATATTTCCCATTAACATTCTGTAATGAAGAGTTTCTGTAGATATAATTTAATGCCTGTCTCTTAAAGAAGTGCTTTAAAATGGTCTATAAAGATCCTAAATTCATAATGTGTTATGAATCAATGCCTTTTATCTGCTACTTTATTATGTGAATGGCTTACCTGAAAGTACATATTTGATATTTAAACACAATGTAAAGCTGAGTATTTTATGAGTGAAGTGATTCTAGTTTTGAGTTGTACTTTTTTTTTTTTTTTAACCATAACAAGTTCATGACAGTATGCCTCTTAAAATTCCCATTATTTGATAAATGCAATACTTACCCAGTTAACATAGTATTTTTAGGAAACCTGTCCTTTTTTTGCTATAAAATTCTTATTATGAAATGTCAAAACTTGTCTGATTCAGCCATAAAATTACTAATTAAATTTCTCATATGTCAAAAGAAATTGATAGTGAAAACCACATAAAGGAAAACACAATAAGGGCCTGCCAAATAGCTCAGCAGATTAAAGCACCTATAAGCATGTACAGTCACCGGGGGTTCAACCCCTGGGTCTGCCCTACTGGCCTTGCCCTCGGGGTGTGCTGAGAGAGCAAATGAGACTGAAATTGGTGCGTGTACTTGTAATCTCAGCTCTTAGGAGGCTATAAACAGGTGGATCACTATGAGTCTTATGTAGTAGTGAGACCCTGAACGTCCTGTAGACCCTTTCCAAAAAAAAAAAAAAAAAAAAAAAAAAAAAAAAAAAAAAAAAAAAAAAAAAAAAAAAAAAAAAAAAAAAAAAAAACACAAAAGATTGGTAAACATTTTCAAAGAAAGAGAGAAAGAAGTTAGCATTTTGATGAACAAGAACAGAGAATAGAAATATTATGCCACTTATTTTTTTTCACCGAAAATATTTTATTGGCCTTCTGAACAGAAACGGGAAACTATTTGCCAGGAAGGATGATCCCATCATACTTCTGCTGGAACCAGCGCATGGCCTCCTCTTTGCTGATTCTGTGTTTGGCCCCAATGCAGCCTGTCCTGCGCTTCTTGTCTGCAATGCTGAAACCTGGGCTGCCCAGCACCACATAGAAGTCCAGACCATAGATACCAATGCTTGGGTCATACTTGATTCCCAGATCGATGTGCTCCTGGATTCCAAAACCGAAGTTTCTAGTATCAGAGAAGTTATTTTTCCTTAATTCATATTCTCGCACCTTTAGGCCTTTCTCCAAGATCTCTTCTGCCTTCGCCCCTCAGACTGTGCAGTGGACAGCGATCTTCTCGTTTCTCCTCATGCCAAAGAACCTGACTGTGTATCTGGCTTTCGAGAACACAGGAGTCTGGCCGGTGAGCTGCTCCAGTACCTTGGCTGTCTGCGTCAGTCTGTCTCCACTCTCCCCGATGGAAATGTTAAGGCACAGCTTGCAAATTCGAAGTTCCTTCATGGGGTTGGTTCTCCTTCTCACCTTGATCCTGCGCCATGGTGGAGAACCGAAAGAGAGCATGGGACTATGCCACTTAATTTTTAAAGAAGAGTATATTCATCTATTTTATGCCATTTATAATAGTATAATATAATATTTTTCTGTCTTAAAATGGTTATGACAGAGAGATAATTTTTTTTGCTAAAAATTCAACACAATGAAAAAAGTTAGTTTGAGCTTTTGAATATGTAATCAATAATCAGTATTTATCAAACCATAAATAATATGGTGGCTTGAGATATTTTAAAATCTGGAGAGGAACTTAGAAATAAATAATCATTTCTTTTTTATCTTTTCCCTATATTGCACTACTGTAAAATTAGGTTCCACCAGTAAGACGACAAATTGGACATGGAGGTAAGAAATGAGGTAAGGAGCCACGTGTGGGAGATGTGACTGGGTAAATGTAGACATGTGTCATTGGCAGGGGTGGGGGGTGCAGGGGTGGGGTGGGCGATGCGGGTGGGAGTGGAGAGTCTTAAGTTCCAAATGCTCTGGCAGAGGCGGCAGCTCTGGGGGCTGGGTGTGTTCAGAGAACTCAGGCCAGGTAGACTGGTAGTCAGCATGAATCAGGTGATTTCATTGAAGAATTTTTCTTATCTGCTCAACAGACTGGATTTTATGTTTTATAAGAAAAAGTGTTCAGTGATACAACAGTTATTTTTTTCTAGTTTATCCACCATTCTTATGAAAGAATGTATTTTACTGATTTTTCCCTCATATCGTTTTCATACAAGTTGAAATGTTCTATCGAGCTCTTGTGAAACTTGTCTTTAATTCAACAAAATGGGCACAATGCAGTCATTACAGGTCGTTATAGGACACATTTATAGGATTTTAGAGGAAATTACAAAATCCAGAGCTGTCGTAGTATTTTTGCATTGGTCATATAGTTTTCATGATAAGAGTCTTTGGGTAAAAAACAGAAGCCTGAGAATTTCAAACTATTTCCAAATAAGAATCTAGGAAATTATTGAAGAAATTAAAGGAAAAAATAATTTTGAAACATACTAAAAGCAACTGTGCCTAGATTGTTTTGGTAGCTTTTATCATTTACTAATTTGCATTTCAACAGGCCATTATTAACTATAAGCTATTATGTAGTATTATAAATGTTTTCTCCTTACTTAAGACCTTTAGCCCTTTGTGTTTTGATAGAAACTTCAGGACAATAAACTAACAATTAAAAACACTGAGTCTCACAAGAATAGCATAGCATACAGAATGTTGGGAAATAAAATTCATAACTGTTAAACCAACAGAATTCAAGCATTCTCAGCCACCAGTATCGCACCTATAATGTCATTTTATATATAACATATGCTGTCATTGGGAGAGAGGTTCTCATAATCAGGGTTTTTAAAGAATATGTACTTCTATTGATGTACATTTCTAGTTTGTTCTATTTGAGTCTTATAGTACTGTTCCTGTCTTGCCTGATTATCTGTGCCTGAATTCATAAGCCCCTTTATTTTGCAAGTAAAAACATTAACCCCAAAGCAATTATTTAGTTTTGGAGTTAATAACTAATGCAGCCAGCAAGAGCTTTCAAGACTTTGTTTCACTTCTTTAGCATGATTTACCCTTCTTGAAGACATGTCTGGTCTTTCTCTAAAGTATCACTACTGAGTTCTTTCTTTTTTTTATGTTTTAGAGGAATTTTGTTTTTTTAATTTTTTTTTCAAGTTTCAATTTTTTATTGTTTAAATTTAACAATGGTTATATTACATATTTTCATCATCAGATCAGTTTAGATTAATACATATAGGTATATAAGATTGATCAAACAATTAAACATTAACCCTTCTAAATCAACATTACTTTTTTTTTTCTTTTCCCCTTTCTTTTCTTTGAAAGTTGACATATTGTCTATTGTCCTCACAATCGTTCTACAGAGTACAGTGAGTTCTTTCTTTTTAATTAAATTTTTAATAACAAATAATGTGACAGTTTCAAAACTCTTTAGTAGTACATTCCCAATAATTGATACAATGCATATTGTTGTCCGTATAGTAGTTATACAGAGCACAGGGTGTAGATGTGATAATTTTTGTAATCATTACTGGTACAAAAAATTTCTTTTTATTGAAATAAGAGAAAGTTGTTGTATGCGGAGTCTAGTGTTCCATAATTGCAGCGGGTTATTGGCAGAACTGGCAATGGTGGAAGCTGTTGATTTAAAGAAATTTCTGTGTAAAAATGTGTAACTATTTTTATCACATTCTATAGAGATTTATCAGAATATCAGTGATTGATGGGAAATACCAATTACAAGTTAAGTCAAAAATTCTTGATACTCAGAAAATCAGTGATGTTATGCTCAAGTACCTATGTTGTAGAGTAATAGTATCACTAAGCTTCTCTTTTGGAGGGTTAAGAAAGTAAGTTTACAAACCAAAAATTAGAGAAAATGAAGGGCTACAAGGGTAGCCAATATTTTGGCTCTAACCCTTCAAGGTCAGTGAAGACTCAGGACATAAGAGAACCTGTGCTATAACATCCTATAACTAAGTGGTTTCCCAAATTTTCTGTTCAAAGAGATAATCGGGCTATAGAGGAAAGGGATTGAAGATACACAGTGTACCTAAGGAGAGTCACCTAGAGAGAAAACGTTATCTCAGGCTTTTACAGAGAGCAAACTGGTCGAGCAATGGCCATGACTCATCCAATTGGCTGACACTGACAACAGTTCTACAAAGCACTGTGCATGGTTTCAAAGTAAATTGTATATTGGAAATGTACTACTAACGTGTTTTGAAACTGTCACATTGTTATTTCTTATTACAAGTAATTTAAAAAATCCTGAGGGGATTTGGCTGAACTTGACAGATACAAAAATTACATATTTTGTTATACAGGTCTTGTTTTAACTTGCCCTTAACCACCCAGCAGAAAAGTTTAACCATAAGGCATAAAACATAAAGCTAGATTAGTATGCTGAGCTGTAAAAGGCTTCAATCAACAGCTTCCAACATTGCCAGTTCTGCCAAAAACTCACTGTGATTATGGGACTGCTAAGTTCTTCAAGACAGTATCTGGAAGAAAAACTCAAGTTCAGACATACCACTTGCTCTTGCTGGTTCTACCTCAGCTCTTGAAAGTCCAGCCTTGAGAGTGAGTTTTACTTTCTCTCAAAATTTCAATATGAGGAGAACAATTTGTTTACTTTACAGGGTTGTAATCTATTTCTAAGATATAGATTCATTAATTAGTTTTAATAATTCTATATAATTTAACCTCCTGCTTGGCAATTATTATTCACAATCCTTGTAAGAGAAATTTCTTTTATTTCTATCCTTTTTAGTTTCAAGTCTAACCTGCAACAATTGAGAACGCAGGACCTTTCTGCATGATTTTCCAGCTTCTCATTCATTTTTTAAGGCGGAATTTTAAAATATTAAAGCCTGGATAGTTCATGCTTTCCCTGTACAAAAATACTTCACACCAACAGACAGACAGACAGATAGACAGACACACATATATAAAGAACAAAAGAGAAAAGAGATAAATAAATAGGGGAAATTTCAAACTATTATCCAAATTCTGTACTCCATTGTTTTCATATATGATATATTTTTTAAAATATATGATCTATTTTTTAATTTATGATACTAGTTTATCTTAGTTCATTGTAAAGAAAGTTTCGTGTTATTATGTTTCTTTTTTAAGAATCTTTTTGATTCTTAAAATACACACTGTAATACTATTGCTAATCTCATATTATTTGGTCATGCAATTTTGCTTTTTTAATAAAAACAAAATAAAACAAAGAAACAAAAGAAGAGTATGATTTTAGCTACTGTCTATGAAAGTTAAACTGAGTATAGAGATGTACTATGCCAAGGAGGATAGGCAGAAAATTGAAAAAGTGGTGGTACATCCTGATGGAAATCAAAGATAGTAGAAATCTTATTAATAAATGGATAAAACCATTGGCATTTATTAAACATTTGATATATTCTGAGATGTAATGTTCTAAGCTTTACATGAATTATATCTTTTAGCTTTCCTGTAGCTATGAGGTACATATCACTATGGTCCTCATTTTGCAAGTGAGGAAATTGGAGGTGCAGTTGAATCAGGGGTAATGGTAATGTGGGCTCTACCTACTTCAATGGATCAACCACATCTGGAATAAAGTATTTTCATTGAAATCTGTCCTCTGTTATCTAGATATAATTTCTATTGGAACCTATCTAATCTAATTAAGTGCTTTAATGCACTAAGGTAGAGAAGTCTTCAAAATCCGCAAACATAAGGATGAAAATGTCTTCTGGGATTTCAGTTAGAGTTTTGTTTATATACTCAGTACTCTGACCTTTGGACATTGTGTTAGTAAGTTTTCTCATTGCTGAGACAAAATATCTAACACCCAATATTAAAGGAAGAAAGATTTGTCTTAGAGGCATCAGCTCCTATGTAGTTGGCTGGCTTCAAGGTGGGGTGACAGTGCTGAAGGGCACCCAGAAATAGTCCAGAGAAGTGTGAGCAATGAAAGAACTTGAGCAGCTCCTTTCTGTTACTGTCCCGTTCTAGCTAAGCTATTGGCAAGAGCAGCATCAAAACAATCAGTAGACCGATTTAGTAGTCATGCTCCTTTAAGTCCAGTGTCTCACTCTTCAGGTGCAGGGGCCTCTGAAAAAGCATCATCTACAATTGCATGAGTCATTGGGGGACGTTTAACCAAGAGCTGCAATGGACATGTCTAAAGCAGCATAATGTGTGAATACAGGAAAATTGTTAGGGCATGACGTTTTAATTTCTAGTGTTTTTTGGTTTTTCTTCAAAAGATAATAGACTTAATGTATCTTATTTTATGATCCTTGGCATATAAATTGGCCTTTATCTAAAATTTCCCTTTGCTTGTTAATCTTAGAAATAAGCAGGCATGATCTGTTATCCATATAAATGTCAAATGATAGAATACATATTTGTCAGTGGGTACTGATTGCTTAATACAACTATGAAATGGAATTAAGCATTCATTCTAGATAAGGCCATTACAGGGGACTCACAAACTTATCAAATTAGCTCATGAAATTATATTATGAACTGATAAAGAGCTGCTTTCACCTAGACTGTCTTTTCTAACCCTTTCAAATCTGTCTGTTCAATTTAAGAAAAATGACTCCATACCATATAGGCAATACACCTTGCTGATAACTCATTACACAAGAATAAATAATTTAAGTGAAGCCTCTTGGAGTCAAAATTGTAGGGCCACTGATATCTTAGTTGTCCCTGCAGAGAAGACAATGACCAGAGCTTCAGTTTCCTAGTAGTTATTTTCTCCTGTCTCTTTTATTTTGAATTAGTAGACATTATATAGCCACTCCACAAGAATGGCATCTCTAAATTATCCATGTAATTGGTGAACTAAAAAGGGAGTCTTTGATATAATTAGATATGGCAGCCACTGTAACCACTATACATGAGTATTTAAAAAAATGATAGTGGGAAAAAGAGAAGATCTTTATTCTGTGATCATTCATGCTAGATTAAATTAGGACAAAAAGCAGAACACATCACTACAGGCATCTAATTGAGTCCTACGGCAACTAAGGACCATCAGTTATACTTTATTCCTTCCTGCTCCTCCCAATAGAGGCCGTCACTCTTAATTGATATAAGTGATAGAGGTTTCCTGAAGTCTGTTGGGCAGTTAGTTAAAGGCTAATGGTTTTTCTCAACTTCATTTCATCTCATTGTGCTTAGGAAAGACAGCAATGACTTGATCTTTATTCATTATTTTCTTTCCTTTAACAAGTCTCTCCAAAATCTCTCTGCACTCTCTAGAAGGAAACTAGACATTAAGTTACTCACAGCCATTCCCTTTGTTGAAAGGGAAAACATATTAGACTGTAATGTGGACTGAATCATAGGAACTCAGTGACTTTATCTTGCCCTTCTCTTCATTTATTGGCTCTGAAGTTGTTTTGACTTACTATCAAACTCACCCACCAGTGAACAGAAACTTCATTTGACAAATGGGAAGATAGTATGAGCAAGAAATATGCAAAACAAAGTCTTAAAAATTCATTAGCAGTCAAATGAATGCAGATGAAAATGACTCTGAGATAACAAATGATTTTAAACAAACGTCAAGTATTGAAAGGGAGGTGTTGCTGTAAAATTTACCCACTATTGGGGAAAATTTAGAAGCCTTTACCCATCATGCAGATTACTTTGGCAGAACTTATCAAATTAATAATCTGTGTCTTCTAAGATGTCGCAGGTTGTCTCCTAGACACACATCCCTTAAGGTTATCTTACACGTCTGTAGAGAAACTTGTCATGGGACAACTTTCGATGGCTAGGTGTTTATCGCTGGCATGTAGGTTGTTCTAACACTGGAGGGATGCCATGTAGAGGACTCTGTGGTATTAAGAGCCACCAACTGGATAAATCCCTTGCAACATTAACAAATAGTACAAAAATATTATTGAAATAAAAATGTAAGGGTGATGTG
>PVJA010033381.1:0-23368 GCA_004027025.1 Myocastor coypus | reverse complement strand
AGTCAGGGAGGGGGCATGGTCATTGGAGGATGGAGCATATTTTCAAGAATTGCATGTGAAGATCACGGAGGAGGTATTTTTACTCTGTGTCCTCGGTTAGAGCCAGTTCAGTTCAGCATCTATTTATTGTACACTGTGCAGTGACAATGGGTGGCCGGGAAGCATTGACCAGGCTGCTGTCAGGAGCCCCTGTGGCTCCTACCATCAGCTGGGGGAGCAGCAGGGCATCCCTCCCGGGGGGACACACTGACCAGTTTAAAGGCTCACTGATTGCCCAGCTGGCTGTAATCTTGCACTTTCACATTGGAGCGACTGAGAACAAGGCTGGCTTGAGCAAGCCACAAGACCTGCAGGGGCATATGAGGGCGCCACTCCCCTCACCTGGAGACACAGGCCTCCAAGTGCCCCCCTTGACTTCGTTTACACAAACAATCAAAAAGCCAACACAGCCCAAATGAAATGCCCGCATTTTATTGCTCACAGTGTGTTAGCTCTAATTTGGCTTCATTTGGAATAGAGGTTTTACTAAGTGGCATAAATTGAGCCTAACAAATTTTAAAACTAAAACAGCAACACCCTAAATGCCTAAAACTGTAATTGGAGAGAGATAAAAAGTGAGTTGGCAGGCAGGGGGAGGGAGGGAGGCCCAGGAGAGCAGAGGGGAAGATGTGCGGTGTCTGTCCTGCTGGGCAGATTTGTTCCTGATCCTCCCCACAGGCTCTAGTCTTGATCCTGCCCCTGCAGGTAGTGTACCAGGAAGCCTCTAGAACCCTTGCAGGGCCCTGCAGGATGACTTGCAGACAGGGGGCACTTGGAATGGAATGGGGGAACAGATTTTTTGTTTATTTGTTTGATGTGGCTGTGAACAGATGTGTCAGACTGGATTCCTTTGAGGAGACCATCTAACCCTAAGGGTGAGCAGGTCCTGTCCATCATAAGATCTCAGGGTAGCAGAGGACTCTTACGTAGAATTTTTCGTGAGTTCCTGTGAGATGTGGAGGGCACAAGAGAGGAGCATCCGTTGCACAGCGCTGCCATGCTGCATGGGTTCCCACCGTCGTCCCAGATGCATTGCTCAGATGCTGGTGTGCACTTTTATTCTGCTTTTACTGTCGTTTTCTCTTTGGCCCATGTTTGCTCTACAGAGATAGCTTCTGTCATACCCATTCACCCTGCGCTTTTCAAAGAAACTTTTGGCACCATTTTTTGGATGTCTCATCCAATTCTTTGTTCAAGGCCAGGAAGACCTGGAATATTTTGATTGGCGAACCTTTTTTTTTTTTTTTTTGTCTTTTTGAGACAGGGTCTCACTATGCAGTTCAGGCTGGCCTTGAGCTCACTTTTGTAGACCAGGGTGGTCTCGAACTCACACTGATCCTCCTGCCTCAGCCTCCCAAGTGCTGGGATTACAGGCGTGAGCCACCACGCCCGGCTTGGCAAACCAGTTTTTTTTTTAGAAATTTTATTTTATTTTATTATTATTTTTTCTTGTTTCAGAACTTTTGTTTGTTTATTTATTTATTTTTGTGGCCAGCTCAGCCTGCCCTGAGGGCAGGGCTGATGCAGCATGTGGTGCCGGGGATCGAACTGTGGTCCCTGCAGCCGACTAAGCTTTCCTAAGCAGGCACTTAAGACCACTGAGCCATCCTGCCGGGCCCCGGCAAACTAGTTTTTAGCACTACCTGCGAACACTATGGCCTTCCTCTCTCCCTCCATGCCTGGGCCACCTCATGTGAGCATCAGGATTGTATGTTGCAGGGAAACTTAAGGCCCCTCTGCTGACCTCTGGGGACAGTGTGTGGGGCTGCTGGGATGGCATGCTCATTTCCTGTGTCCTGTGGGCAGTGTGCAGGGCGATGAGGAAGCGGTGAGTGTGATTTCCTGGTGGCATGTATGGCTACCTATGTCCCTGAAGAGAGGGTCAGGCTCCCTGTCCAGGCCATATGTGTGGCCCTGAAGACTGTGCATGTCTCTTTGGGGGACAAATGGTTGCATCTTCTTTTAGCTTTCTTTCAAAGAAAGGTGCCACACACATCTAGGGTAACCAGGGAGCATTCTTGAGTGGGGATGGGGGCACTGGGGGCAGCCAAAGAGAGGTCACTTGGAGCCAGGTCAGCTGTGCAGCCAGCCTCATTGGCCACACCAGCCAGGATTGATCTCTCTCTCTTGGGCATAGGCGAGCACCTGGAGCCTCGGCCTGTCATTCTGCACATACTTATATCATACGTTGGTGTACAGACAGAAAACTAGGGTGGGAAGAGGCCCACTCAGCAGTGCACACATCCAGCTGGCAGCCAAGCTTTGCCGCCTTTCCCCCCTGTGCCCAGGATGGCCTTGGTCAAGCCCCAAGTTCTCCTTTCTCACCTTCATTAGCTCTACAATGAAGGATGTGCTGTGTGTGGTGGTGCATACCTATAATCCCAGCACATCCAGGGTAGGATGGTTAACATTTTGGGCCTAACCTGGGCAATTTAATGATTTGACCAGACACTGTCTGAAAAAAAAAAAACATGTTTAGGCTCTAGTTCATTGGTAGAGCACCTGTAGTTGAATGCCTTGTACCATCAAAACAAAACCAAAAAAACAAAAACTGAGGGCCAAACCAAGTGTGGTGGCACACACCTGTAATTCCAGCATTTGAGAGGCTGAGGCAGGAGGATCACCGTGAGTTTGAGGCCAGCCTGTACTACATAGTGAGACCCTATCTGAACTATCCTACACACACACACACACACACACACACACACACACACACACACACACACAAATGAAGGATGATAGCAATCACAAATTTTTTTTTAAATTTTTTTACAGCAGGGGGAGCAAACCTAAGGACTTGTGTATGTGGAACAAGGGCTCTGTCACTGAGCTCCACTGCCAGTTGAACCACCAAACTCTTGCTTTATCTTTTTCAATAGTCTTAGGATGCCCTCCATACTAAGGATTGCAACACTGCTTCACTTAGTTCCAGGAAACAGGAGGCTCAGGGACAGTAGATAAATGTCCCTTATAAAAGCCAGCTGCAGGGGCTGGGGAGATAGCTTCATAGAAGAAGCTCTTGCCTGGCAAGCACAAAGATCTGAATTCAATCTCCGGGTGCTACAAAAAAACAAAAAAAAACCCAAAAAAATCCCCAAACAAACAAAAAACAACAACAAAAAAAAAACCTGCAGAAAAGTGTTGGGGGCTGCAGAGGGTAGGAGCTGAGGCCTGGAGAGCGAAAAGTGTGTCCAGAGCTTCATGTGCTCCCCATGGCCACTCCTCCCTGTGGGATTTTGGTGACTCTTGTGTTCTGTCTCTATTCACTGGACCTCCCTTGGCTTGTTTGTTTGACTGCACATGGCTTTAAGTGGTCTGACTTCTCTAGAGACTGATATTGTCTGATTTTTACATTCCTGAATTCACAGTCTCAGAAGACATTTTAATGAGTCCAGTCCGGGTTACAGAGCAGTTCCACTCAGGGTTAGGTGTAGTACCCTAGTTTTTACTGAGGCTGGGTTGTTATGATTCTTTGATTCCTGACCCTACCACTTCAGCAGGGGCCATGGATATATATATATTTGGTTGTTGCAGGGTCTCACTACACAGCTCAGACTCATGATGATCCTCCTGTTTTTATCATCCCCAGCATTGGGATTATGGGCATATACTACTACGCCAGGACTCTGGCCACTCAGCCTGCCCTGAGGTGGGGCTGGCGTGGCATGTGGTGTTGGAGATAGAACCGTGGTCCCTGTGCTTGCCTAAGCTTGCATAAGCAGGCATTTTATTATGCTGAGCTATCTCACCAGCCCCTATATGTAGGATTTAACAAAAATCGCTATCAAAATATTCCATGATTGGGGCCAGGGAAATAGCTCTGTGGCACAAGTGCCTGCTTGGCAAGTGCAAGATTGTGAGTTTGAACCCTGGTCCCACAAAAAAAAAAAAAAAAAAAGATATTCTGTGATTTTCCCCTGAATAGGATAGGCCAGGATGCCCAACCCCGGAAAGAGATCAATACAGTCCTGTGTCACTTAACAATGGGAACAATTCCGAGAAACACGTCATCAGGTGGTTATGCCACTGTGTACACATTGTGCACTACTTACACAACCCTAGATGGCAGAGGTCAAGCACTTCATGTGGCTTCTCAGTACCATCAAACAAAGCAGTATGTGTGAGATGTGTGAGGGTGCTGTGGACTTAACAGACCATGGTGCTTTATAGTAAGCATTCCTTAATAGCAGAAGGAGTACACTCTAAAGTAATGATGGGGGGCCCAGCAGGATGGCTCAGTGGTCTAAAGCGCCTGCTTAGGCAAGCTTAGGCGGCTGCAGGGACCACAGTTCGATCCCCGGCACCACATGCTGCGCCAGCCCTGCCCTCGGGACAGGCTGAGCCGGCCATAAAAATAAATAAATAAACAAACAAACAGAAGTTCTAAAATAAGAAAAGAAAATAATAACAATGAAAAAATAAAGTAATGCTAGTGGCTAGGGAGATAGCTCCACTGGCACAAATGCCTGCCTGGCAAGTGTAAGATCGTGAGTTCAAACTCTGGTCCTGCAAAAAAGGAACAGAAAAAAAGTACAGGTGAAGTAACGATAAAGGGGCTGGTGAAATAGCTCAGCAGAATAAGCACTTGCCTGAGTTCCATCCCCGCTCCCACATACACACAAAAAGTAATGATAAAAACTAATGTAGAGGCAGGAGGATCTGTGTGAGTTTGAGACCAGCTTGGACTGTAAAAGTGAGCTCAGGGTCAGTCTGAACTGCATAGCAAGACCCTGTCTCAAAAAGACAAAAAAAAAAAAAAAAAAAAAAAAAAAAAAAAAAAAAAAAAAAAAAAAAAAAAACTTAGTGTAAGCTGGGCATGGTAGTCAACAAATAAGATAACAATAAATACTTGCGCTTTAGGCTACCGAAATTTGGGGTGATTGAGTCTGTTACAACAGGTAACTGATAAAAGATACAGTATGTATGCAAGTAGGGTAAATTCCCAGGAAAGGAATTGCTGAATCAGAGGAGGTACATTGGAATTTTTTCTAGACACGGCCAATTTCTGTGCACAAAGTTTGGACTAACTCATCCTCCTAGAAGCAATGTATAAGAGTGCCTGCCTATAGACAGCCTAACCATCATGGCTTACTGTCTTATTACGAGTGAAAGTAGGATGCACTTTATTTATTTATTTATTTATTTATTTATTTATGTATTATGGCTGGCTCAGCCTGCCCTGGGGATGGGGCTGGTGCAGCATGTGGTGCTGGTGATTGAACCTCAGTCCCTGCAGTTGCTTAGGCTTTCCTAAGTAGGCGCTTTAGACTGTCGAAACAACTCTCTGGACCTAAGATGCACTTTAAACAAATATTCATTTATGAATGTTTTCACTTATGTGTTTGGTGCAGGGCCTCACTATGCAGCTCAGACTAACAGCAATCCTGCTGCTTTCAATCTCCCCAGTGCTGGGATTATAGGAATGTGCCACCACGCCTGGACTTGATCACTGGCTCCATATACCCTGGGACAGAGCTGCCACGGCATGTGGTACCAGGGATGGAACCGTGGTCCCTGTGCTTACCTAAGCAGGCACTTAGTCCGCTGAACTTTTAAAGCAATTAGTAGCTCCTCTTCAGTAAACTGTGTATCCGTGTCTTTGGTACACTTTTCCTACTGAATCGATAATAACTTTCTTTCTTTCTTTCTTTCTTTCTTTCTTTCTTTCTTTCTTTCTTTTGAGACAGGGTCTTGGTAGAGAGTTATCTTATTTGTTGGCTGGTCGAGAGGCTCTGGTGGTTAGACCAGGTTAATTTGTGCGAAGGTCACTCACGTGTGCGGGGTCTGTAGATGGGATGGCTGGGGCTTGGCATGTCCAGGGAAGCCTTTGTTGGGCCATATGTCTCTGTCCCATCAGCCTGCACATCCTCCAGCAGACTAGCTTGTTCTCAGGCTGGCCTGGGTGTGTTGGGCGGCATTTGCAAGCAAATGAATGGGAAATGGGAACTTCAAGTGGCTTTTGCTACTTCTGCTTGCATCTCTGCTAAGCAACTTACATGGAGAAAGGGCAAGGAAATGAATGCTTTTGGATTTTTTTTAGTGAAGGAAGCAGCAAGTCAGGGTCAAAGGGCACAGGTGCTACACTGACTTGTGAGCATCAGTGTGATCATCATGTACGTGTGTGCAATGGCCTTTGTACACAGTTGTGGACTGCGGCATCATGGGTGACAGAAACAACTGAGCTGGTACCCTGAGGGGATGAGCTAAAGAAACGCTGACATCTAAACTCGAGAGTAATCTGCAGCTGAAAAAAGTGATGAAGAATTCCCCTGTGTGATTGGGAAAATCCTGAAGAGAGATTGTTAAGTCAAAAAAGTCAAACACAGGGCTGGCGAGATGGTTCAGCAGTCTAAAGCGCCTGCTTAGGAAAGCCTAGGCCATTGCAGGGACCGTGGTTCAATCCCCAGCACCACCACATGCTCGCCCAGTCCTACCCCCAGGGCAAGCTGAGCTGGCCAGAAAAAAACAAAACAAAAGAATATTATATAAAAAAGATCAGACACACATACTGTATATGGAGTATACTACCTTTCAGGCAAAAGGGAAGGGGAGAAATAAGAATATGTACATTTGTATTTAATTGTATTTACATAAAATAACTCTAAAGAGAAGGAAGAAACTGCTGGCAGTAGGTGTGTGTGGCAGTGGGCAGCAGGTAGAAGAGGAACAGGGACTGAGTGGGTACTATGCATTCTGTAAATAAGTCCCATACTGATTATAATAATACATATTAAAATTAACATATGCAATAATAAAAGTAAAAAGTAGAGAAAAATAAACAATGAAAAAGAGAATAACAGATTTCTGAGGCTTCCAGAAACCTTTGTAGATTTTAAAAAGGGGGGACCCTGGGAGTGTAGGGTGCTTGCCTGGCATGCATCAGGCCCTGGGTTCCATGTCCTTGTTCCCTAATAAGCCTAAACTGTAAGCTCAAGCAATGATACTCAATTTATACCACATCACCCAAGCTGCCCTGCCATTTGTGGGTAGAACCAGGGAAATGCCCAATTGTCAAAGGAAAAAGTTGTGTTTTTCCTGGGAGGCAGTGACAGCGTGCTCCCCAACCCTCGGCTCGCAAGTAGGGGCTGACATTTCTAAATGATGCCACAGGCCTTTTGCTGACACATTTGTTAGTTGACTCCAGCTGGGATGTAATGTCTCGGCATGCTAGTCAGCTGGAATAGAACCCTGTGTCTCTGGAAATGTGGGTTGGGTTTCTGTGACCTAAATCCCCATCTCTAAACTCTGGAAATGAAAAGGCCCTTGAATGAGAGCAGACTCATTCCTGGACCTGTGCAGCAGGAAGGCTGACTCTTCTGAGCTCCAATAGCCTTGAATTTAACTGAGTCCCAGAGCCAGTGCCTAATCTTCCCCTCTCCCCATTCCCAAGGCCCAGGGGGAATGTAGGTGCTGTGGCTTGGATCTATAGATGATTCTGGAAGCCTCTGGAGAGGTGAAACGGCATATCCATGCATGTACAGTGGTGAACAGCTTCCACACCTACTGCCATTACCACTACCAGTCCTTGTAACTAGCGGTGAAAACAGCTAACTAAACAGGACCTCAGATCAAGTCCGGTGTTCGTTTGTTAGTAATTCTCTCCGGTGTAAACTGGCATAAAGGGAAATGGCATTGATGTCCCCCATCCTGATACAGAAAGGGCATTTTGTGGAGCACAAGGCAGCAATGTGCAGGGGCTCGGGACTGTAGGAACCCAGAAGCGTCTTCTGTCCTGCTTCCTTTCTGCTCCTTACTAGCTCTTTCCTCTCCTGCAGACTAGCTTTCTGCAGGGGACAAGGAATGTAATGAGTAGTCTCTGGACCACTGAACAAGCACCGCTCACTCCAGCACACGGCCAGCTCAGCCAGCGACTTGTGTGGCTGCAGAATTGCCCTTCACTCTTCAGACCTCTGCAGTGGAGGAGGGGACAGCCTTGTCATGCTCTGGCCACCGGCCCCAGTTCTGCTGTTCTTCCAGCACCGCTTTTCATCAGCTCCTCAGCCAGCAGGGCTTGTGTTGCCTGGCTGAGCCTGGCACCGAAATGTCATGGGCTTGTCATGTGTTCTGCCATGAAGGGGTAGGAAATGACAGTGTCAAGGCAAATGGGTGTGGTGCAACTACCTATTATCCCTGGAGGCACCCCTTGAAGGTGGCCTTGAGTCTCTCCTCGCACTTCCAATGGCTTTGAGGGGTTTTCTGGAAGCCAGGCTATTCCCTCTTTCTCTGATGCTTCCAGGGTTGGGAGAAGGACACTTGAACCCCAAAGACTTGCCTGGCTGGCCTCAAATTTGCACCTGCTCTTGGGCTCTCCCAGGCATCTGCTCATGTCTGGCTCCAGCTGCCACTCCAGCCCTCATCCTGGCTCCTGGGGGCTTCTCAGATGAGGCTTTGGTCTCCTGCCTCTTTTCTGGGCTTCTGATCCCCAAAAGTCTCTGGTGAATGACTTTACCTCTCCTTTTAGAGGAAACAGCTTGCAACACCCAGTCTCACTCTGTAGCTGGCATGGGACTTATACATCTGCTCGAAAGTTCCATCACTGAGCACTGATGCCAGGGAGCAAGGACAGCCTGCCAGAGTTGCCATTCTGCTGCACAGAAAAGAGATGGCAAGGGTGCCCTGACAGGTCATAACAGCCTCTGAGGTCAGGAGTCTTTGGGTCCTTGAGCTTGGCGTAGGAAAAGAGCCTGAAAGTCCCAGTGGAGTGGCCATGGTGGCAAGTACGGACGCTCAGGGGGTCTGGGCCCTTGGTTATAAGTGACAGGAGCATTTCAGTATTTTTACAACTGGTACAGCTGTCGCAGCCCTGTATTTCCACTGAATGTCAGCGCAGGTTGTAGGTGGCAGCGAGCAGCTGGGCTGCCACAATGATGTTAAGAGCAGATGGAGTGGTTATAAATTGTGACAGGAGAAGTTTTGGCTGGTTGCTGGAAAACTTATGTTAGCACCTTTTACCAAGAAGGGTGGGTGGGCGGGACGTACTCAGGGAGAAGTATTCATGATGAACTTGGGGGACTTTGCTAGGCTGGCCCTGCTCTTGTGGGATTGGCAGAAATGATTGTTTTGAGCAAGCAAAAGCTTGTCCACCAATTTTTCCTTGCAAGCAAAGCTCGTCCACCGATTTTTCCCAGTAGGTCACAGGGTGAAAACACAAGACAGGTACCCAAAAAGGTGACCCCAGAGCACAGCAGGAGGTAAGAAGCGATGTGGGAGCTCTTAGAGCATGATCATGGGGGCTGCAGTGGTTGAGGGGTAGCCTTCCTGTCAGAACAGGGTTGGAGCCAGCCTCAGAAGCCTCTCTGGTTTGCTTCTAGAAATAGCGATGTGATGCTACTTGATTGTGATTTTTCACCTCCTGATTCAGGCTGCAATCTTGTCCTTGCAAGCACTCTAATCGGCGTGCCTCCCTTTGCCTCACCAATGTGAAGTCACCACTTGTTAGCCATGCACAGCTGAGATCAGAGCTGCTCTCCTGCCAGCCAGCCACCGCGAGACCAGCATCTCCTGGGCAAGCACCTTCCTTCTAAGGTTTCTCTGACCCGAAGAAGCTGAGAGCTGGTGAAGCTCACCCACCTCCGTCAGAGCGGCATGTGGTGGGTAATGTTTCTGTGCTACCTGCAGACAGAGCTTGGTCTCAGAGACCGTCCTCATGGATAGGCCAGTTGTCCACTCCTTGGGGAGTGAGTCTGGGAAGATGAGCCTTGGCTGCAGTCCAGGGCTGGGACGACTGCTCTGCTGGGTGACATCCTTGGAAGCCAAGATCCTCCCAGCTCACTACTCGCTCTTGCCAAGGACAGAGCCTTTTAAGGCTATGGCCCAGTGTGACAGCCATGAAGCCAAGTTTAAGACAGCACAGTCATGCTGGATGTGGTAGCGCACTCCTATAATCCTAGGACTTGGGAGGCTGAGGCAGGAGGATCAGTGTGAGTTCGAGACCAGCTTGGTCTACAAAAGTGAGCTCAAGGCCAGTCTGCACTGCACAGGGAGACCCTGACTCAAAAAGACCAAAATAAATACTGTAAGCAAATAAATAAGTGCTGGGCGTGGTGACGGACACCTGTAATCCCAGCACTCGGGAGGCTAAGGTGGGAGGATCGTTGAGAGTTCGAGACCAGCCTGGGCTACAAAACTGAGCTCAAGGCCAGCCTGAACTGTACAGTGAGACCCTGTCTCAAAAGGACAAAAAAAAACCAAATAAATAAGTAAGTAAATAAATAAATAAAAGACAGCACAATAGAAAAGGGACTAACATGAGTGGGATGAGGAAGGCACATGCCAGATATTTTTTTCCTTCTCCTTTAAAAAAAGCTGATGGCAGTGGGAGTGGATGATGCTCACGCTCGACAAGTGCTATATTGCTGAGCTACATCCCCAGAGCCTCCGATCCCCATAGTTTTTATGGTGGCAAATGTAAAATTGGCCATCTTAACCATTTTTAATTTTATGTATGTTTTGACACAGGATCTTGCACTGTGGTTCAGGTTGTCCTTGAACTCACTATGTGGCCAAGTCTGGCCTCAAACTTGCAGTGCTTTTCCTGCCTCGGTCTCTCAAGTACAGGGCTTACAGGTGTGAGCCACCACATTGGCCATTTCAAGAATTCTAAAATGTATGGTTGTGGGGCCCGGCGGGATTGCTCAGTGGTCTAAAGTGCCTGCTTGGGAAAGCTTGGGCGGTGGTAGGGACCGCGGTTCGATCCCTGGCACCACATGCTGCGCCAGCACTGCCCTCAGGGCAGCCTGAGCTGGCCATAAAAATGAGTGAATAAACAAAGGTTCTGAAGCAAGAAAAAAATAAATAAATAAAAATAAAAAAACTAAAATGTATGGTTGCATAGTATCAAACACATTCATAATGCTATGCACCCATCTTCCACGTCCACAGCTCTTTCCATGTTATAAAACAGAAACTCTACACATTAAACACTAACTCCCTCCTCTTCTATCCTCTGTTCCCAGCACCTGGTGACCACCACATGACTCCCTGTCTTTCTGACTTTATGATGACCACGAGCACCTCATAAAGCTTGGAGACTTTCTAATTTGGGGATTTGACAGTTTTGGGGGTGGAACCCAGGGCGTAGCGCATGTTGGGCACATGCCCCACCCCTGAGCCACACGCCAGCCAAGCCTAGGTGGCATTTGAGAAGTACTCATGGGAACAGACACACCATGTTCCCACTTTTGTCTCTTTGGGTGGAACCTAATCACACGACCACGGCTAGTCAGGAGATTAGCCTTTCTGCTGAGTGGCAGCTTGGAGCCATGTGCTAGTACAGCTAGCCAAGACTATGAAAAAGAATTCAACTTCACTCAGGTATTGGAGCTCTTGAATGTGAATGCTTGGGAAAAAAATCTGTTAGGCAAAGAGAGAAAACACTGTGGGAGGCTGAGGAGGGCTCAAGTTCAGCCTGGGCAATTCAGCAGCTTAGTGAGATTATGTTTTAAAATCAGAAATTTATGGCTGGAGAGATACCTCAGTGGTCTAACTACCTGCCTGGCAAGCGCAAGATCCAGAGTTCGATCTGTAGTGCTGCATGCCTTGCTGACCCCAAAACCTTGGGCATGGTGGCACATGCCTGTAATCCTAGTCCTGGAGACGCTGAGATGGGAGAATCACTATGCGTCTGAGCTGTATAGCAAGACCCTGTACCAAAAATAAACAAATAAATAAATAAATAAATGAAAAAATAATCGCTGGGCATACTGTTTCAGTGTGAAGACCCTGGATTCAATTCTCCAGAACCACAAAAGAAAGAAGGAATGAAAAACAAAAGGAGCCATAAATTGAACTTTTAATTTTAATTTCTGCCATTAACTTTTTGGTTCTCTATGGCTGCGACTTTCAACTCTAAATGCAAAGCATTTTAACAAAGACTTCTCCTCTCTCTTCTTATATGTTTCATTAAAAAATACACATACATCCTGTTATTTGTAGCCAAAGGCATTTCATACTGATACAGGTTCTTTGATCCTCTTTCCCCGTGCTGCTAGACTTCCGACGACGGAAGTCTACATGGCCAGCCCCATGCCCCAGTTCCCTGTCTCTCTCAGTTCTTTGCCACTGACTTGCTCCTCCACTGGGTCACAGTCTTCTTAAATTTTTATTTTTACTTTTTAAATTTTTCATACAAGGTCTCACTATGCAATCCAGATTCATAGCGAACCTCCTGGCTCAGCGTCCCCAGCACTGGCATTACAGGTGTGCACCACCATGCCTGGTTTCAGGACCAGTAGGATGACCCAAGGTTCTGGGGCCAGCATGGCATGTGGTAACAGGGATGAAACTTGAGATCTTGTGCTTGTCTAGTAGGCATTTCTGCTGCTTAGCTATCTCCATGGCCCTCTTTATTTATTTTCATTAAATTCAATGGTTATTGTTCATATTGTCTTGCCTGCTGAATGCTGGGATTATAGGTGTGTGTCACCAAGCCCAGCTTCAACTTTCTTATTGAGACTATTTTGTCTTTGGGTCCTGGGACGTTGGGTTTCATATCTAACTTTCTATCTTCTGATCTCTACTTGAACAGTTTATGTATTGGGACCCTGCTAATTCTGGGCATTTCCTCCCTTGAGGCTTCAACCTCAGCCAGTTTAGGACTCACTGATCCACCCTCAATCCTTCTGGTCTCCCATACTACTGTCACTGCTGTCACCACCACTGCTACCACTTCCAGTGTAGCTTACAAACATGATCTCCAGCTGTCCAACCCTCAAACTAGCTGTACAAGGTGAATATTGTTGTTACCATATTCCAGATGAGAATGCTGGGGCTCAGTAAGATTATATGTTTTGTGTATTGTGAGCAAAAAGCTGGCAGGTGTCGGAAGTGGGATTTGGAGCTCTTCTGTCAAAGTCTGCCCTGGTGATCCACCCAACTTTCTCTTTCCTTTAAGGCCACACGATTCACTCCTTGTCTCTCTTCCTCTGGGAACAGTGGCCCACTACCTCACCACCACAGGCCTGGCTTCATACATCCAACAGCTCTCAATATAGCTACCCCTGGGGCCCGGCAGGATGCCTCAGTGGTCTAAAGCGCCTGCTTAGGAAAGCTTAGGCGGCTGCAGGGGCTGCGGTTCGATCCCCGGTACCACATGATGAGCCAGCCCTGCCCTCAGGGCAGGCTGAGCCGGCCATAAAAATAAATAAATAAACAAACAAACAAAAGTTCTGAAATAAGAAAAAAAATACAGCTCACCCTGTGGGCTCACAGGCTCCACCTCCTCGTCGCTGGACCCCTGTCCCACCTGTCCCAATTTCTGCTAGTTCAGTGCCACTTAACCTCAGCCTCCCTTCTGTCCCTGCCCTGCTCATGTACTGACAATGGCTTCCTGGTACTCCAGAGTCATGTTCTGCTGCTCACGCCTCCATCAGCCCCTGCCTGCTGTATTCCAAAGCCAGGACTGGTGGACGTTAGTGGTGTTCACCAATATGCACTCCTCCACCTACCAGGCACAGGGAAGGTCTCTTTCCTGGTTTCTTTGCCTTTAGGCAGAGCCTTGTGGGTATAGTGCCAGCCAATGAAATACACGCAGAAGTGCTTTTACGTGGACGCAGTGCCAAGGCCTATAGGACTTTCCAGCTTCTTGCATGAACGCCTCTGGGAAGAGCAGCAGCAGTGCTCCAGATAAGGTAGCCTCTATCATCCTGAGTCCCAAGTGACAACATGAATTCTGAATGACTTTTGTGATGCACAATACTTTTTCTGCTTCTCCGTTCACTTACCACGAGCTTCACATGAATGTGAGATTCATTAGCAGAGCCCCTGAGATCTTGGGGTGGTTTGTTGCTGGTGTTTGCATCAGGGTGGACTGGGTTATGCTGACCCAGCAGCAACTCCAGCACCTCAGCAGCTTGTAACACAGTCATGGATAGCCATGTCTTGCTTGGGTGGGATGCTCACATACGTCAGCAGAAGGAAGCTCTTTTCAGGCCCTTCAGTCAGGGATGAGTGGGTAGACAGTCCATCTTAACGTGTGCTTGTGACCCATTACCTCAAAGGGGACAGAGGACACAGTGACTCAATGCCCTGACACTTAAAGCTCCCACTAAACTGGGACACAAGTAATCCTGCTAACTTTTCCTTGACTAAATCAAGTCACATGGCCACACTTCAAAAGCGGAGCCAGAAAATAGAATTTTATCACCTTCCAGGAAAGCAGAGCACTAGAAATACTTGTTGAATGGTACTATTGACATCCTGACTAATAGAACACATGGCTTGTCATCTCTGTGACCCATCTCATCCTGCTTCTGCTTCCATACTTTCCAACTGCAGCTCTGGGCCCGATCTTCCAGCACATTCTCTTCCTACTTTTAAACTCCAACGTCCTTGAGGATGGTCAAAATTCAATTGGTTATTCTTTGGCTCATGCATAAGTAATAAGACCAGTTTCCCTTTTAACAAACATATCCAAATGTATTTGCATATACAATAATCTACCTTATCTCCTTAAAGCTGTCACCTAGTTGGCTGTTCGTTTATTCCAGGGATGTGTTTTCCTGGTGTTTGTAGCACACTCTTTCTTTATCTGTAGGGAGGATGTAATGATTATGTAGTGGCATCTCCAGATGTGTGAGAACTAACCTGGTTAGCATATATAAAGTGCTGAGAACAGCAGCTGATCCATAAGAATTGCTCACTTTATTTCAGCTACTGTTATTATTCATCCAAGGATCTCTGTAAATTGCAACCTTTAACTTCCAGGGGTGGATTTGACTCTTTGCTAATGGCTCCAAAGTCACTTAGATCTGTAGCAGGCACTGACAGTGCCCATGTGCCCTGTGGTCCTTTGGAGACAGCCTCCTGTAGGTCTCTGCCAGAAAGCATTGTTTGGCTGGCTGCAGTGATGCAAATCTGTAGCCCCAACACAGTGGGTGGCTGAAGGAAGAGGATCAGAAATTTCAGCCCAGTTTGGGCAACATATTGACCGGGGCTGCAGATGTAGCTCAGTGTGAAGGCCCTGGGTTTAGTGCTCAGTACCTTAGAAAGGGTGTTTGACCTGAGGAGGGTTGAACAAGTAGCTTGGGGAATACATACTTTTGGAGCCAGCTTTCGACTAGCATGGTGGGTTTCCTCATGACCTGATAGAACTCTCCTGAGATGTATCCTATGGAATTTCAGAAAAGCCCGTGTTAGTTAGGCCTCCATTGCATGCAGCAAGAATATGTTCACTAACTCACTCTACTTATCTTTCCCCATTTTCTTATCTCAAGTTCTCCATTGTATTTTTGGGGGTCACCTCCCAAATAGATTACTTGTGCTCCTGGAAATGATACTGCAGGGGTGCAGCAAGCCTGAGATGAAGCTTAACGCAGTGCCCCTCTTATCTTCACGTGGTCTCTCAGCTGCCTTGGGAATGGTGCCAAAGTGGGATTTTATCAGAGTTTGAGCCCTGCCTGCATCACTGGAATATGTTAACGGCATGGTAAGAGGTCCATGGCAAGACGGCGTGTTCAGATGTGCCAGGGAGGGGATTCTATGGCCCTGTCCTGATGGTGTTTTCTCCTGAAGGCTCTCACAGGCTCAATGGGGGGCCATCGTTGTGGCTTGGTGGTAGGTTTTGTGCACGATGAGTAGCCCAGCACAAGGGCGTCCTGCCCTCAGGGGACGGCAAAGAAACTTTCAAGTGTCAGCATCCATGTCCTACCTACTTTGAGAAAATCTGGAGGATGATGAGCACCAGTAAATATTCCGGTCAGTCAGCTTGGTGATTAGTTTGCACTCTAAAGGGAAGATGCTTCAATTGGGGTCAGGAATGTGCACCAAAGCCCATGGAGTCAAAGGCTTAGTCCCAGCCTGGTGCTATTGGGAGGTGGCAATATATTGGGGGTGGCGGGGTGATGGGGGATTTGTGGGTCACTGATGTGACTTTGAAGGCAGCCACAGGGCTCCACTCCCTTTCTATCTCTTTTTATTTCCTGGCCACGAGAGTGATCAGTACACTACCATGCTCTCCCGCCATGTTGTGCTGCCCATCCAGGCCTAAGCAGCGTGTCTGCCTGATCACGGACTGCAACCTCCAAAACAGTGAGGGAAAATAAACCTCTTCTCTTGATTATCTTGGGTATTTGTTATAATGGTAAAAAAAATGACTCATACAGGTAATATTAACCAATTTTCAGGGGTGTATTAGTGTTACAAACATTTCCAATTAGGAACAGTAGGTATAGATAGACAGATCCCTGAATGATACAGAAGAAGAGGCGCAGTTTCAATGAGCCTTTGCACGCCTATTCGTTGCCACACCTACCCTTCCCATCAGCTAGTGCTCCCAGGAAGGTGGGCTTTGTCCTGCATTGTCTTTTTCTCTCTCTCATTCTCTTCTTTGTGCTGGGGATTAAACTGAGGGCCTTCACACTGAGCTACATCCCCAGCCATGGTTTTTTGTTTTGTTTTGTTTTTTGAGACAGAATTTTCATAAGTCATATGCTCAGGCTGGCCTCAAACTCATTACTCTTTTGCCTCAGCCTCCCAGAGTGCTGGGATGGCAAGAGAGAGTGTGCCACCACTCTTGGCTTCTTGTGTTATTTTCTAAAGTTGGTGTTGGGCCAGGTGTGGTGGCACACACTTATAATCCCAGGACTCAGAAGGCTGAGGCAGAAGGATCAGTGCAAGTTTGAGACCAACCTGGGCTACCAAAGTGAGTTCAAAGCCAGCCTGGACGGCATAATGAGACCCTGTCTCAAAAAGACAAAAATAAATAAATAAAGTTGGTGCTGGTTGGCAGTTGATTTACAATCCTGTGAATTTTAAAAACACATAGTCATGCTGGGCGTGGTGGCGCATGCCTATAATCCCAGCACTCGGGAGGCTGAGGCAGGAGGATCAGTGTGAGTTAGAGACCAGCCTGGGCTACAAAAGTGAGCTCAAGGCCAGCCTGAACTGCAAAGCGAGACTTCGTCTCAAAAAAGAAAGAAACAAAAACAAACAACCAAACAAAACATAGTCACAGTGAAGGGAATGGTTTCAGTGAGAGAGAGAGAGAGAGAGAGAGAGAGAGAGAGAGAGACAGAGAGACAGAGAGACAGAGAGAGAGAGAGAGAGAGATCACAGGATCATCGGAGGGTTTTCCAGGTTTCTGGAATGTCAGATGGTGCCAGGAATAATGGCCTCATTTTTTTGTGAGGATTACTTGGGGTGGTGCATGCAAATACATCTTACCCTGCTCCTGTTCACAGCAGGCACTCAGAATTTCATAGTTTGTGTTAAGTCCTTTTTAATATACTGGCCAACATTCTCAGGTGACATTCTGGGCTTGTTTTTGTTTTTTGCCCAAAAGAAGCTTATTCCAACGCTGGTTGCCTTGAGAGCCACTATGAATTAAGCCCAGTTCTTTAAAATACATTGCGTCCATTCCCCTGGGCTCTGTGGTATCCAGGGACAGCATTGTCGCTGTTCTTTTGGTGATATTAGTGGCAACTGCTTAGTATGAGCTTGGCACGAAGGACCACACCTCAAGGGAAACCACCCTTGCCATACTCCAGGCAGAAAGTGCTCGCCACTGGGGCGGAGCGCTGGGGCCTGCAAACAGGAATGGAGCAGGCTCATATTTAGGTACTTCCTACTATCAGCAGGGAAACTGGCTGAGAATGTGGAGCATGGAGCTAAACCCAGCAAGGGGCCTCAGAGTCAGCCATCATTTTGGGGAGACTGCTGGCCTCTACAAGCAGAGCAGTTCTAGGATAGTTACGTTTTGGGGTCAGAAAATCCAGTGAAGCCCTGTCTGCCTAGCTGCATGTGAGCTTCTGGGAGCACCCTGTAGGCCGCTTCAGGAGCCAGCAGTGTGCAGGTTGCAAAGGCAGCTGCCTCCACCAGGCGTGTTATTGGGTTGATTCAGTAAGCAAGTGGGCCTGGAGTTGGGGCTCACTGGGAGAGCATCTGTGTAGCAGGCAGGAGTGCTTAGGTTTGGTACCAGGTACCCCAGCCTCAAGTCAGAAATCAGGGTCTTCGGAATGCTAGCCTTGAGAAAGGCAGGCAATTTCTGTTCAGTAGAGAATGATGTTGGCTTTCTCAGTGGGGGGAAATCCTTGTCACTGTTTTTTTTCTCCCCTTCTGAAACTTCCTGACTGTTCCAATCTCCCGATCAGCTTGGTGCTAATGTCTGGCCAGCACATCCTGCCTGCTGGGCTGTGGGACCTTCCAGCAGCCTCCCTCACCACATAACAAAGCAGGTGTGCAACAACACCTCCCCACAAACACACACCAGAACTGTGCTTTTCAGTTGTAGGAAGCTGCTTTGTTGAGCCTGGGTGCTTTTCTCACCTGCCTACCTGCCCTCCTGCCCGCCTGCCCTCCTGCCTTCCTTCCTCCCTTCCTTCTTGATGTCTCCTTCTTCCAGGAGTCACCAAAGAAGAAAAGGCTCTGGTGCCTGTGAGTGACCTTACAAGGCAGAACCAAGAGTTTCCATCAGAAAAAAATAGACGCAGCCAAAGGAAAGGGCCACAGTAAAAAGGATTCCTGTCTCCCTGTGACAAAATCAAGTTAGCACTGGCCACATTAGTGTACATCTAGAGTATGGAAGGGGCTGTGACCTGGTCAAGGCTGGGGTGTCGCAGGGAGGCCACAGCCCCCTCCCCTCCCACGGTCCCTAGCTCTTAGCACTCCTTGGCTTCCTTTCTGTCCTGGACCAGTAGTCCCCTAGCCTTCTCCCTAGAACCTGTCACTGTGCCAAGAGACACAAATCCAGGAGGAAGATTGATAAGGGGGGGGGGCACTAGAGAGGAGGGGAGGACGGGGTGGGGCGGGGAGGGCGAGGAGCGGGGGAAGTAGAGGGGAGGGAGCATTTCTGAGACACATTTGCACGTCTGTGTGGAGCGTGCCGCTTCTAGGTTGCCAGCAATCACCAGGCACACTTGCTCCTGCAGGTTCATTAACGAGGCCAGAGGGAATGGCAATTGGCTCATCCGCTGTGTTAACTGGACGAGTAGGACGCAAGGCAAGTCAGGAGAGGCAGAGCGCCATGCGGGTTTGTGCTCAACTAGCACTGTGCCTCTGAACCTGGAAGGCCAGGGCATACACACACCTGGCTCCTCCATACCCGGGCACCTTTTTCTTCTCTTTGTAGTTGACACTGGGCTATTTGCTGTGCTCATAACACCCCTTCTTTAAAATTCGGAAACATAGTTTCACTAGATTGCTACATTGCTCAGTCTGGGCTCATACTTGCAATCTTCCTGCCTCAGGTTCCCCGGGTTCTGGAACCACAGGCCAGCAGTGGCTCCATACCTGGCCCCAAGACCAGGTGCAGAGGGCAGCTTAGGGTTCTGCTGGCCCCGGCTTGTGATGCATGACCGTCCTGTCCTCTCAGAAGGAAAGAACGACGAGGAGTTCAGACTGCAGCAGAGGGAAGAGCCTGGGGGCCCCTGCGCAGCAGATACCATCTTTCCTTCTCCAGTCCTGCTCTTGCTCTGGGCTTAAATCTGCCTCCATTCTGTCCCCCATTTCTGAGTAGCCATTGTGCCTGAGGCACTGCCATGGAGGCCCTTGGGGTGCAGGAGGTGTGGTGGTCCACTACAAGCCCTAGACAGCCATGATTCCAGGTCCCCTTGCCCCGCTGTCTTCCCTTCTGTCCTCGGACGTGGCTTGAATTCACGCCCAGCCTGCCCATGTGAAAACAGCCCTGTGCCAAGAGGCCAAGAGCCTGGAATCTGGCCAGAGTCCTGGTAGCTGCATCCAGGGGGCAGGAAGCAAAGCATATCCAGTTGGGAATTTCGCAGGCTGCGCCTGCCTTTCCCGCTGTGCTGACGTAGGGTGGGCAAGGGTAAGGGCAGAAGAAGAGGGGGAAGTTGAGATCGGCCAGGCCTGCAACTTGTCAGGAGGGCTGGCAAGAGGTTACTTGGGGAAGATGGATGATGTTATCGACCAAATTGGGGTTCGGGGATTATCTGTGGATTTCATTTATCTGTGTTCTCCCCACTCTCTCTTGTTGCAGGTAATTAAGAGCTGATTGCTGGTAATTAAGAGTTGGTGAGAGGCAGCAGGATCCCAAAAGGAGCGGAGCGCAGTTTGTCTTCCTTGGACACACTCCCGACCTGCCCTCCACTGCCACCTGCCCCTCCCCTGTGTGACTCCTGCAGGGCCCCGGGAGCAGGTGGCACCTTGTCAAGGGGGTTACTGGTAGCTAAGCTCCGTTGCAAACATGTCCCCTCCTGTTGTTCCCAAGCTGGCAGTCAGGCTTGGTGTCGTGGGTTTGAATGCTACACTCTTGCCTCTCAGGTGTTCTGAGCCGGAGCCCTGTTTTATTTCACCTCAACTGTGGGCCGCACTGGCTTCTGGAGCCCCTATGGCTGCTGATGAGGGAGCAGAAACATCCCATGACAGGGTAATGGTCACTAGTGTTTGAACCGTGGGCACTCACAAAAGTGCTGTTGCTCGGGATTTACTCTCACTCATTCTCAGGTGTGAGCTGCTGTCTTGCGAGCGGTGCTTGGGGAGGGGGCAGTTTCGGTGCTGGCTGCTTCCAGGGCTGGACTTGAATGTGGATGCTCCATTGCCCTGACAGGCCGGGTCTCCTGCCTACAGGCCCTCAGTGTGTGGTCCCATGGGCTCTGTGCTTGTCTCTTCTGAGTGCAATGGAGGTGTGGCACTCTCAGCTGCTTTTTCTGCTGTGCTGCAGACCTGTGCCACCTTTGCAACCACTGTTGAGGTCTCTTGTGTCACCTTGGCCACTTACCTCTGCAGCTGTGTGCTGTGTGGGGAGTCTCCATGCAGGGCAGTGAGCCTGTCCTGCCGGCTGCTACAAAGTGGAACTCTGTCGTCTCCACTGTCCCTGCTGGAAACCTCTCTGGCTTTGCTGAGAGTGTGTCCCCAGACTTTCATGTGCTAGAAAACTGGTCCCCAGTGTAATGGTCTTGAGGTATTTAAGGGATGGTACGATCACTAGGTACCACGTTGGAAGGACCCCGGTTCTGGGAGAGCAGTTTGCCATGACAGGGAGGTTGCCCCATGCCCTCTCTTGCTTCTCCCCTGGCACACATGCCCTCCTGCACTCAGTGACTCCCTCTCTGTGGGTCTGCTGTGTTGTGAAGTAGCCAGGGGGTCCTCAACAAATGTCAGTGCCATGCAATTTGACTTTCCAGCCACCACAATCGCGAAGCAAATAAACCGCCTTTTTTTTTTTTTTTACACATACCTAACCTCAGGTATTCTGTTATAGTGATAGAAAATGGCCCAAGACATTGTGCCTCTCCTGTCCTGGTACCATAAGAGCCTCAGGTCTATCCCAGGGCTCCAGTCAGCCAAATAACCCCTCAAGCGGGTAACAGCTTTATTCTCTTCATTGTGGCAGGAAAATTGCCCTCAACTCCTGCCCTTATATACATTTTCCTATATAATCAACATCCTAAGTTCAAAGCACCTACAAAGTCCATCTTAGAACTCCAGAGAATATTCTTTCTTTCAGGTTCCTGGTGCTTGGGCCTGGAGAGATAGCTCCATGGCACAACTGCCTTCTGGGCAAGTGCAAGGTCGTGAGTTCAAACCCTGGTCCCACCAAAAAAAAAAAAAAATCATCAAGTTCCTGGTGCTTGTATTTGGAAGGCCTAAGGCTGGGGAGATAGCTCAGCAGTGCATCACCTCCCGTGCAAGTGCAAGGTCCTGAGTTCAATTCCTGGTACCAGGGGCAGGGTGGGGGAGTGAGGAAGTCCTGGTTTCCTGAGAACAGTGAGTGTGTGATATAGATTTGCAGAAGCCTTCTTGGAACCTAGAAAGCATTTTTCGTTTTGAGTAGACTGATACTTATGGAACTCTTCCACAGTGTCTAGCACTTCACACGGGAGAATGCATTCCATGCTCTGTAATGACCCTACTTTGCATAGAAGACACAGAGATGGGGAGTGGTGGTGGTAAAAGAACCCGTTGGATAATTTGCCTCTGGCATGCTCACTGCCTCGTGGCCTTACCTTTGCTGCTTCTAGCTGTGGCTGTGGCAGGCAGTTCCCAAGGAGTCTGAGTTAACTCATACTGCTGGCCCCTGGCCCTCCTGTGTCATGGATGGTGCACCTATACCCTCCCTTCTGCCAGCCTCAAGCTTCTGCAGGGAAGCTGCCAGATCTGCAATTGCTTGTCTCTCTCTGCTTGTCACTCCAGGGCCAGACTGAACATTGTGACCCAAGTAAGTACTAGATTTTTGCAGGCCCAGGCAAGGGCATCTTCCCCATGGAGGCTTGCTGGGTTACCTGCAGGCCACATGTTTCCAGAGGTGACATCTGGTCAGGGTGGTAATGACAGGTAAGAGCTGATCTGAGCGGGGAGGGGGACAATGGGCCTCTCTGTAGAGGCCAAAAAGCAGGGAGGAGAAGGGGGGACCCTGCCACTACAGCCACCAACCTCACGTCCAGAACTGGGACCCATGGCTCACCTAGGCTGTTGTTCACTCTGTCCAGGGCACTAGGGAATTCCTAGCTTGCCATGTGTATATGTGCATGTGTGGGTGTGTGGGGGAGGGGTGAGAAGGCAGAGACAGATGGGTAAGGGGAAAGGGAAGAGAAAGAGCATGGAAACAGAGCCAGCCATGATGGTGCACACCTGTAACCCCAGTACTCTGTGAGGCTGAGGCAGGAAGATCATAAGTTTGAGCCCAGCCTGGGTAACTTGGTGAGACTATGACTCACAATAAAAATAAAAAGGCTGTGAATGTGACTTTGTGATACATCACTGCCTAGCATGCTCCTGAGGCCGTGTGCCTCCCCTACCAAAAATTATAAAGAAAGTTCAAGGTCAGATGCTTTTCCAGGGAAATGAGTGGGGCAGAGATCGTGCTGTGTGCCTTTTGAAGCTAGGGCTCCACACTCCTGTGTGTGGGGTGGAGCCCAGTGCCTTGCAACGGCGAGGCTAGTGCCCTACCCCTGGGCCCCCCTCCAACCTTCTCAGAGCTGGGCTTTCAAAGCTGACATGGCAGCTTCCACCTGGATCAGTCCCTCCCCGCCCTCTGCCTTACCACATCAGGTTCTCTGAGCAGCCATCTAAGAAGGGTGGTCTGTGCACCACCTCCCTGAAGAGGCACTCAGTGTCCCTGGCACCCCAGATGTTCCAGCCTCTTTGGCACAGCGCTGGCCATTGAGTCTGTCCACATATTTCTCCCTTTTCTGGGACTTGCAAGCCCAATGTCTACCCCTGTCCTTAGAGGCAGCCTTTTTTTTTTTTTTTTTTTTTCCAATTCTTTTATTGTTTAAATTTAACAATGGTTATATTACATATTTTCATCATCGGATCAGTTTAGATTAATACATATAGGTATATAAGATTGATCAAACAACTAAACATTAACCTTTCTAAATCCACATTACTTTTTTTTTTTTCTTTTCCCCCTTTTTTTCTTTGAAAGTTGACA